>JAJJMB010007130.1:1200661-1249724 GCA_023531105.1 Papaver atlanticum
CGCGAACTGAGAGGTATGAAAACCCGGTTTGCATACCCTTTAAATTTAAACCCGGTATGCAAACTAACATTACCTTCCATGTTAATTTCTGTAATATTACGCCATTGGGGGCTCAAACCTGGAACCTCCTGGAACGCATGAATCTTTGAGGAACGGGGACGATCAACTAAGCTAGGTACCCTTTTTTTTTTAATTTAGAAAATAACTGCATACAATCCCAAAAAGTTAATGTCAAATCCTAGTCAATATCCAAAATTAACTAACCTAAATGGAACTATAACTATTAGATTTTAATTAGGATTAATAGAAAAAGATCTTATTCATTAAATCAACTGTTATCGAAAACCCTAGGCGGATAAAACCAAAAGGGATCTTTGCTATTCAAATGAGGTTAAGGTTTATTAAACCGATTTCTTGATTTAAAAAAAGAAGAAGATTGTTTACATGCTGCATTAGTTGCTTTAAAACTGAATTTTAATTTCCACGTGTCTAACAAGAGGATCTTATAGTGATGGCTTAGATATATCAACGATCCTCCACGTTCATCGTTGATATTAGAGCATTTGGCAGTGATGCGGGTAAATGATGATCTAGAGGATGCAAGCACTTGAATCAGCTCTTAGAGGTTCCTTCTCGTCTTTGCTTTGGGATAAGAGTCGAACTCGCAAGTGTTGATATCTCAAGGTTGTTGTCAATATTAGAAGTACAAAAATAAATCTTGAGTTCTAGTCTATTAAAGTCAAGTCCCAAATTAGGATTAAAGTATGGTAGTTTAGTATCTGACTCACTGAATAACCCTCGAATATTGAAGACTTAAGAACAAATGATGAAATTTGAGAGAACTTCATCAACAAAGAGATAGGTGAAGACTGCCATATCCTATTTACTCATGACATATATCATTCTATCTTATGGGACTATGTCGTATAGTAGATTTAATATTGCAAATAAGAAATTTCGAGTTCAAGCTTGTCTTGGTTTAACTCTCTAAACATGATTCAAGCAATGACTGTTCATAGTTCCTTAGCAATCTTAGTTATAACAATTTATTGTTCACAAATTATTTTTGTTTCACGTTGATCATTTGGAAATTTCCCGAGCAATAGTGCATACTGTCTTTGGATGTTGGGAATGTTTCAAATTTAATTAAGAGAAATACTGAACAACTTCGTGCAAGGTACATATATTTGTATGTTTTACCTAGTCAGTCTAAATTCCGCGAACTGAGAGGTATGAAAACCCGGTTTGCATACCCTTTAAATTTGAGTCAGAGAATTGGAGAAGGTTTGCAAACCCCTATGACCTGATTTAGCAAACTTGCAAGGTTTGCAAACCCCTACGGCCTGACGTCGTGAACGTCTGTAGGTTTGCAAACTTGTCCAGTTCCATTTTAGCAGAAGGTCATGAACTGTCTTACATGATTATGTGCGTTTTTGCTACAACTCTCATAACACTTCTAAGATAACTTTGTTCACAAAATCACTTTGGGCTTATAAATGATTGTTTAGTCTTTAGTGTTATTGAACACCCTTACTGCTTGTAATTTCAAAGACTTACTTAGTCGTTGTGGATTATCATTGTGCATGGTTCTATAACCGTACCATAGTACATATTCTTCTGTGTAATTTCAAGGAGGACTTTTCACATACTTACATGAATTCCTAATAAGAATTTTATCTAAACTGAGAATTTTTTTGCTCGAATCTCAAGCAACCTTAGCTTGAATTCAAAGCTATTTGTAGCCTTGAAAATCTATAAACAAAGAGACTCTTGCAACAAGATTTCTTGATCCCTAGTACTCTTGTGTCCTAGTTTCAAAGCTAGATTCGTCCTCTATAACCTAGGTTTCTTTACGAAACTGAATCTAGGTTACGACTTTGAAGACTTCACTTAGGGATTCGTGAAGCTCGGTCGGACCACCTTTACCTGATAGTTTTGAATCCGGATCTTGTTCCTATTGATCTTTGAGGTTTTTGTAATCTTGGATCAAGAATGAGATATATAGAAATCATAAAATTCTCTTGTCTCATAATTTGTGATTCCCTAAGATAAATATCTAAACTCTTATTTGATTTTCTTTGATTGTTCTTGAGAGGTGGTTAGTGATCTAGGTTTCTCCGCTAACAGAGTGTAATTGTTCCGAATCCTTGAGGTTTTGCTGGACTTTTTCTACTTAATACATATTTCCAAACTTAGATTGAACCATATCAAAAGGGAAATCAAATATGCTTATTTGTCATAGGCAGATAGGTATCAAAAATCTTCATTGTAAATGACTTCAGTTAAGGGAATCAAGTGCATAGAATCTTGTGAGGTTCAAGAGACTTAAGGAAAACGACTACAGCTTAATTGATTGAGGATTAATTTGGTCTCAATTACATTCCACTCCGAAGTATGATAGAAGGCTAGTGTTTGTAGAGGTTCAATACAATATGGTGTTTAAAGCTGGACGAGAACTCAGGGTTTTTCTTCCAGTGCAGTTTTCCTCATTAACAAAATTTATTTGTTTTGCTTTGGTTTTTACTTCCATATTATAATTACATATTACAATTAAAGTAAAAAACAAGTGATATGGTAGTCAACCTAGAAAGTTCTAACTAAAACTGTATAAAACGTACAAGACTTGTTCTTGTGAATTTGTATCTTGAAATATAAATTATAAGATTTGTTCTTGTTGGAATTCGGTTTATGTAAAGTTCTGTTACATACTTTTGATCTTGGATATTGATTTTGAGGTCGTCCAAGAGTTCTTGTACACAATCAGGTTTAGGGATCTTTGATCTATACTACTTATTTTGCAAGAAAGACAAACCGTATATACAATCAAATACAATAATTTTTTAGATCTACTTGTTGATAGCATTAGGTTTTGTCTTATAGGTTCAAACGAAAAAGTTGGTGGTGTACTTGGTACCTTCTCCTTTTCAATTGCCTTTTTTCTTATTATCCAAAATGATTTATTCGAGAAAGAAAATCTAAGAGATTTTCATTATGCTCTGATGGTCTCGAATCATAAGGAGTTTAATTCAAATAGTTTAAAGGTTCTATAGAAATCGAGGTTTAGCATGGGTCAAGAGCCGGGAATTTCCGATCCCTAATTATTATGGAGGTGAAGTTTATGTGCTCATCTGTTCGTGGATATTTACCACACAAGTCACGCATAGGTAACTTCTTACTAGTTCGTTAATAAGAGAGCTAACTCTGCAAAGAAAAGAGATGTATTGAAGTCGCCACCTGACTAAGGGGAGTCAGGACCCTTTTTTCCTAGTTTGAATTCTTTTAGGAAAAACAAAATCTAGTTATGACTTTTTTGTTTATGGTCTGCTGTCAGAGAGTCTGGGTAAGGAGATTCTAGTATGGGATGGGAAGGTGTTAGACACCCATCAACCTTTCAATCGTAAGATTGGCCTCTACTTCATAATTAAGGGGAAATGTTTATAATTTATTTTACCAAAACTAATTTATGCAGGATTATGATACCAAAATTTGTTGGAACTGAAAATTGATCTTTATGTTTGAATTATGTAGAACAAATACTTAGTTTAAAGCTTGGTGAAGTAATGACTATGGATTTAGAAATCAAGAGTTTAGGTCAACTCTTAATATTCTAGGTATCTAGGGGGCTTTGGCCAACTCCTAATTTTTAAAGAGTCTAGTTCGAATCCAAATCAATCATGCTAGTAAAGGATTAATGGCAATCCTAAACATGATAAATATCATCTAAAGTCTAGGTCGACGATAGAATTAATTATGAGAGTTTTTAGAGAAACTCTTGGTGTGACAGTAATTTTTTTAAGGCCGGTTCTAAACATGAAAAGGGTTTTACCTAGTAGTCTAGTTTGACTATGGGATTACACATTTAGAATTGTGGGCTAGCCTCAATTTTGGTTTAAAATTGGCTCAACACCAAATTTAATGCAGTGATCTGCAACGATTTGAGGACAATTGAATATATAATATAATTCTGGTGAATGCTTTAATCCAACTATTGGTCCGTCATTTAGAGTTAAATTAACTCTGCGTTCAAATTCGAAATTTGATGAAATTTCAAAATTAAACAATCAACCTGGAATATGATATCAGAACTTGAAAGGCTTCTTGCAATAGTTTCTTGCTTCCGTTAAGTATGCAGAAAGTAATTAAAGTACCAGCAATTGAATGCTAATCTTTTAAAAACTTAGAGATGATACTTGATTAATTAAACTAATAACCGAAAATGCAAATACTGTTTTAACTAAACTAACTTCTAATGCCTTAACTAATCAATACTTAAATTGATCAATATCTCTTTATTAGAGATAATTTGAACATGATTTCATTAATTAAGTACAAACATATATAGGTGTTCGTGATGAACAACCAATAGAACTATATGAAAAAACGGGGGTACAACAACCACACCCAATATTTCGCTTAGCAATCTGTCTGGACAACTCCAATATAATTCCAAGAGAATCAACTAGACAGTCAGACTCAATCAACGGAAATATATCCAAGAGTTTTATCTCTATTTCACAATGTAATCAGCAAATCAAACAGATAGAAATCCACGAGCCTGATTATTATGTGAAACAACTTGAACGGTACCAAAAACCAATGTTCAAGTGTCAATCAGTTTAAATCAACAACCAAAGGTTGGATTATCTAATTGACTGAACTACGCACAACCTGTGATATTTCAATTATATAGACAAATATAATGCAGAAAAGAAATAACACAGACACCAGAAATTTTGTTAACGAGGAAACCGCAAATGCAGAAAACCCCCGGGACCTAGTCCAGATTTGAATACCACACTGTATTAAGCCGCTAAAGACACTAGCCTACTCCAAGTTAACTTCGGACTGGAATGTAGTTGAGCCTTAACCAATCTCACACTGATCAAGGTACAGTTGCGCTCCTTACGTCTCTGAATCCCAGCAGGACTCTACGCACTTGATTCCCTTAGCTGATATCACCCACAACTAAGAGTTGCTACAACCCAAAGTCGAAGACTTGATAAACCAATATGTCTCACGCAGAAAAGTCTATTGAATAGATTAATCTGTCTCCCACAGATAAACTTATGAGTTTTGTTCCGTCTTTTGATTAAACAAGGTGAAAAGGAACCAATTCATATACCGGACTTATATTCCCGAAGAACAGCCTAGAAATATCAATCACCTCATAATAATCTTAATCGTAAGGTAGCGAAACAAGATATTGTGGAATCACAAACGATGAGACGAAGATGTTTGTGACTAATTTTTATCTTGCCTATCGGAGATTAAATCTCGAGCAAATCTTAGAAAAGATAGTACTTAATCACGATAGAAAACAACAAGATCAGAACACACAACTACAGAGAAAATAACTGGGTTTGGCTTCACAATCCCAATTGAAAAAGCGGGGGTACAACAACCACACCCAATAATTCGTTTGGCAATCTGAATAGACAAACTCCAATATACTTTCAAGAGAATCAACTAGACAATCAGACTCAATCTAAAGAAAAGTATATCAAAGAGTTTTATATCTCTATCTCTTAATTCAATCCGTAATCAGCAAATAGGAATTTGCGACCCCGATTGAATATAAGAGGAATAACTTGAACGGTACCAAAGACCAATGTTCAAGGATCAATCAATTTCAATCAACAACCAAAGGTTGGATTTCCCAAATGATTGATTCAACGCACAACCTGTGATATGTCAATTATATAACAAAATATAATGTGGAAAAGAAATAACACAGACACCAGAATTTTGTTAACGAGGAAAACCGCAAATGCAGAAAAACCTCGGGACCTAGTTCAGATTTGAACACCATACTGTATTAAGCCGCTACAGACACTAGCCTACTACCAATGAACTTCAGACTGTAGTGTAGTTGAACCATAATCAATCTCATACTGATTCAAGGTACAGTTGCGCTCCTTACATCTCTGATCCCAGCAGGATACTACGTACTTGATTCTCTTAGCTGATCTCACCCACAAAGAGTTGATAAACAAATCTGTATAACAGAGAAAAGTCTATTCGAATAGATAAATCTGTCTCCCACAGAAATACCTACGAGTTTTGTTCCGTCTTTTGATAAATCAAGGTGCACAGGAACTAATTGATAAACCGAACTTATATTCCCAAAGAACAACCTAGTATTATCAATCACCTCATAATAATCTTAATCGTATGGTAGCGAAACAAGATATTGTGGAATCACAAACGATGAGACGAAGATGTTTGTGACTACTTTTTATCTTGCCTATCGGAGAATAAATCTCAATCCAATCTTAAAGAAGATAGTACTCAAATACGATAGAAACAGCAAGATCAGATCACACAACTACAGAGAAAATAGTTGGGTCTGGCTTCACAATCCCAATGAAGTCTTTAAGTCGTTAAACTACATGGTTTCGTGAAAAACCGGAGGTTAAAGGAGAATCGACTCTAGCTTATACAACTAGTATCACACAGGAGGTGTGGGGATTAGGTTTCCCAGTTGCTAGAGTTCTCCTTTATATAGTTTTCAAATCAGGGTTTGCAATCTAAGTTACCTTGGTAACAAAGCATTCAATATTCACCGTTAGATGAAAACCTGATTAGATTCAAGCTAATATCTTTCAACTGTTAGATCGAACTTAGCTTGTTATACACAAATGAAATGTACCTCATTTAGGTTTATGTAACCGTACCTAAACGTGTACACCATATTGGCTCAACCGTAGTTAACCGAGGTTAGCTATATGAACACTCTCATATCAACCATATTCATCTTAACCATAACTAGTTCAAATGACTCAAATGAAACTAGTTAAAGAGTTGTTCAATTGCTATATTCTCGTAGAAGTATACAAGAACACAATCGAAGCAAAATTGGTTTGATTCACTCGAATCAATTCATGAACATTATAGCCACGGTTTGCAAAGAATGCATTCCTTAATATATAAATGTATTAGTTCATGAACAAACCAATTCTAGAACTTTAACCACTCAAGTATGCAAACGGGTACGCATACTTAAGTAGCTGATCTGAGTTTGGGTTCGCCAGTATGCGAACGGTTACGCATACTTAAGTACACTTCCAAAACCCAGCAGAAATTCCCAGATCTATACCTTACGCAAGTATGCGTACCGGTATGTGTACTTAGTACACGGAATTTCACAACTACAAGTACGCATACGGGTATGCATACTTTAGTTCCGGTCATGGATCACATACATGCAAGAATGCACACTGTGTTTATAATCCAATGATGGTTAAGTATTCTAAACTCTATTTCAATCATTGAAACTTTCTTAGAGGATGACAATAGCCATTTTCACACACTATTAGCATCAAAGCAATTTTCAAGATATTGAAATAATCATAACGAAACATTTCAATCCAACATCAAATGATTGTATCACACAAACCATGTAAGATGTTACTCGGCGATTTTCACATGATCATCTTTTGACTTTCGTCAAGAATATAAGATGAACTTGGTTGAAGTGAAGGCTTACCAACACATATTCCGAGAAATATGTAAGTTAGTTAATCTCAGCTCGAAATCTCAAATGTGTATAATCGAAAACCATAAACGACCTTTGTCTCAATATAGGAGATAGAGTAGCAATAGACTTTCCAAGTGATAGATGAGTTTTAGTCTCCACATACCTTTTGTTGATGAAGTTCCACAAGCTCGCCTTAGTAGTTCTTCATCTTCAATTTGATGAACGCTGTGAAGTCTAATGCTCAACTACACAATCTATCCTAGTTCGAGACATCACTATAAGTAGACTATAAATCAAGACTTATAGTTTTGATCACTAACATTGACAAACAAGCTTGAGATAACAACGCTTGCGAGTTCGACCGAGCAGTGCTCTAACACCAATGAAGTCTTCAAGTCATTAACCTACAGGGTTTCGTTAAAAATCTAAGGTTAAAGGAGAATCGACTCTAGTTGCAACTAGTATCACACAAGAAGTGTGGGGATTAGGTTTCCCAGTTGCTAGAGTTCTCCTTTATATAGTCTTCAAATCAGGGTTTGCAATCTAAGTTACCTTGGTAACAAAGCATTCAATATTCACCGTTAAATGAAAACCTGATTAGACTCAAGCTAATATCTTTCAACCGTTAGATCGAACTTAGCTTGTTATAAACAAATGAAAAGTGACGTCATTTAGATATGAGTAACCGTACCTAAACGTGTACACCTTTGTTTGCTCAACAATAGTTAATCGAGGTTAGACATATGAACACTTTTATATCAACCTTATTCATCTTAACCATTACTAATTCAAACGACTCAAATGAAACTAGTTCTAGAGTTGTTCAATTGTTTATATTCTCATAGAAGTATACAAGACACAATTGAAGCAAAATCGATTTTGATTCACTCGAATCAAGTCATGAACATTATAGCCACGGTTTGCAAAAGATTGCATTCCTTATTATAAAATGTATTAGATCATGAACAAACCGATTTTAGAATATTATCCACTCAGGTATGCAAACGGGTACGCATACCTAAATGGTCGGACTAAGTTTGGATTCGCCAGTACGCGAACTGGTACGCATACCTTCCAAACTCAGCAGAAATTCTCGGAACTGAACCTCACGCCAGTACGCGTACCGGTATGCGTACAAGGTTCCCGGACTTTCACCAAACCAAGCAGTACGCATACGGGTATGCATGCCATGGTTCCCGGACTTGGATTACATATATGCAAGTACGCATACTATGCTTATATCCAATTGTTCTAAACTCTTATTTCAATCATTGAAACATTCTCGGAAGACGACAATAGCTGTCTCACATAAACTATTAGCTTCAATGCAATTTTCAAGTGATCGAATGATCAATACGAAACATTCCGAGTCTACATCGAATGACTGTCTCACACAAATCATGTAAGATGTTACTAGGCGATTTTCACATGATCATCTTTTGACTTTCGTCAAGAATATAAGATGAACTTGGCTAAAGCGAAAGCTTACCAACACATATTTCGAGAAATATGTAAGCGAATTAAACTCAGCTCGAAATATCAAATGTGTATAATTGAAGTCTATATAGCTATACGACTTTTGTATCAAATAGGAGATAGAGTAGATAGACTTTTGAGTGATAGATGAGTTCAAGTCTCCACATACCTTTTGTTGATGAAGTTCCACAAGCTCCCCTTAGTAGTTCTTCATCTTCCATCGATGAACGCCGTGAAGTCTAATGCTCAACTACACTTTCTATCCTAATCCGAGACTTAGCTATAAGTAGAATAGAAATCAAGACTTATAGTTTTGGTAACTAGACTTGACAACAAGCTTGAGATAGCAACGCTTGCGAGTTCGACCTAGCAGTGCTCTAACACTATCTCTCTTTATTTTTTCTTTTGATTCTCTCACGTACTTCTTTCCTTTCATTTTTGTTTTGAATTTTTTCTTTCCCACTTACGTTTATTCTCACTCTCTTATGTTGGTGTTTCTCTCATAAAGTGTAAGAAGAATATTGTCGCACATCAAGAGCTTCTCTAACGATGCAGAAAATGTTGTGTAGATGTGTTGTCGATGTGTTGTTGATTATTTTTCGATGATATTCCTTCCTCTTTTTCCCTTGTATTTGTAGCCTTTTAGTTTGGTTTTAGTGGGGAACAAACCAAAATGGAAATAAAAGTGGAGATTTAGGTGGGATTTTTGATATGATTTTGAATTTGAAATGGAAAATGCACCAAAGGAGTAATGGGTGTGTAGTGGAAGAATTAGGCAAAGAAATGTTATTTTTTCTTTTAATTTCCCTTCTCATTTTGGCTACGGATGTGGTTAAGAGAATTTTTAGGTGAGAAAGGAGAAATACTTTTTCTTTTCTTTTGAAAAGGTATCTCTCCCTTCTTTATGGTATTGATTTAAAATCAAAAGGTGGGAGAAGTGGAGAAATATAATGAATTTATTTTCCTCCTTGGGTAATGTGTTGGTAAGTGACATGAGTGGGGTGTTGGTGGGTAATGAATAGTATTTATTGCTTTTTACCTTTTCACTATTCTGCCGACACTGTAATTTTGCATCCGTATTTTTTATCCGGTTCCGAAGCGTAAAAATATTATTTTTTTACCGAGGGTGCGAAATTGGGGTGTCAACAGTTGCCCTTCTTTGAGAGTAACCGTTTGCGGTTAACAAACAAAGCCGTGAACACCCTTTTGCACCCGATCTTTGCTGAAAGGTGTTTTGACGAGTTGATGAATAATATCTTGACATTGGTCGGGTTTGCCCCGGTTGAGCTGGTCAGCTTCATCTTCTTGGCTTCCGTTCCACGCTTTGTATGGACATGATTTGCTTTTCTTTCACAAGACGATTCTGATAAAGTATTTTTATTTTCCAAACTTCTTGAGGAAGTAATTACCTTTGTTTCCTTATAAGACATGGAGGAAGACCCTTCTTTAGGTATGAAATTCTTTTATTTTTCTTCAATATGTCGTCTAGGCAGATGGCTATCATTATTCCTAATCCTCCGACTTTTCCTACGATGCGTAAAAGACGAGAAGTTGGAGTTTTACATGACGTGGATAATCAAGTTTCTGCAAGAATCCAGGAAGACCTGGTAAGTTTCTTTGTTGATCGAAATTTTCTTCTTTGCTTTCCATTTTTTATATAATTATTTCTCAACCATTGCTTGCTTTCATAGGATTACGCTTGGGCGCGTTTTCGTGGAGGGACCACTGGCATAACGGAGTGGTGGCTGGTGTTGAGACGATGCCGAGGTGTACGTGAGCTTGTACAACGGATCGACTGGTACGACTTTATTGAAACTTTGGAGTCATTCCATGATGGTTAGAATGCTTTAATCGTGGTAGAGCGATGGTGGGGTGATACTAATTCATTTCACTTGCCATATTATGAGTTAACCATCACTCCTTTGGATTTCTACATGATTACTGGCATCCGTGTGGGGGTAGGAGCTCTTGTCCCGTTGGGTGTAAACATGACTGAAAAGAATGTCAGAAACATGTTGGGACCTCATTGTGGGGACATCTTCCCTAAGAATTGGTACGTCAGTTTTGCTGGCTTGAAGATGAATTTCTCGGTCCCCGAGCTGGATCTCGTTGCTGACGCTTCAAAAGATAATGTAAAGTTATTGAGGTTACCAGGGCTTTCCTGATTTTTATTGCGGGTCACACCTTCCTTAGCTCTTCTAGTGGATATATCAAATCAAGCTACTTGGCAGAATTTTCTGACTTTGATTTGGTAGGTTTTTACGATTGGGGAAGTTGCGCGATTGCGCGACTTTATAACTATCTAACCCGAGCAACCGGCCTTCAAACTAAAGCCTTATGTGGATTCTGGCTTGTCTTGAATGTGAGTACATTTCTCATTGCTTTAGGTTGACCGATCTTAGACCTTTTCTTTAACACCCATACTTTATTCTTTGTAACAGTATTGGTGTTATGAGTATTTTCCCACCAGTCGCCCGCCTTTTGATACAAACTTCTCCAATAGTCAAACATTTCCTCGAATGGTTAGGTGGAAAGGTTTTCTTCGAATTCATTCAACTGCATATACACGCCTTTGTTTGGAAGAGGGGACGGTTGAATCTGTAAGAACCCCCATTTTTTATTATTTTTTTTCATTTTTTTTATATATATACCTCCATTTCGATCGCAGATTTGCTGGGACCCTTGGATCTCATTCGGCGTGATCAAAGAGCCATTCATGCTATGTCTCCTAGCATACTTCGGTACTTGTTATGAGGCCCATATTACTATGCTTGGTATCTTGGTGACAGATTTGGGCGACAAATTAGCTAACCAGACGCAACACCTAATTTTCCTCCTCCTGACGAAACATGTTTTACTTATGCGTCGTTTAGTGATATGGATGAGATCGCATGCCAATCGCAACGTTCATATGAAGATTCAGTTGATCGTGGACTGAATTTTGATTCATATTGGAGATCGGTTTCTTTGGGTCCATCTCCTTCCATTCAAGCTTGCCTAGAGAATCTGGTAGTGGGTGATCCGAGTTTTACCCCTCGTCCATTGTTGATGGGATCTTCAAGTAATGCTCCTTCTCAACAGATTCCATCAATCGGTATCGGCCACCTTCTTCCAACATGGGATTTTCAAATACCTATATTGGGAACCTTAGATGTGGTTTCAATTGAAGGTGGTTCTTTTGACCGTGAAAACATTGTTGGTTTACCTCTCCCAAACGATATTCCCGAGGTACTACTGCTACTTAGCTCTTCTTGCTTTAATGACTTAATACTTTTATTAACTCATTTCTCGTTTTAGGCTTCCAGACCTCTTTAAGAATACTTGCTTCGTTTGGTGGATAGCCGTGAGCGCCAATTGAAATCGGTAGTGAATGAGATGTACGGGATCATGTTGAGGCATGATGAAGTCAATAGAGAATCCATGTGGGAGGCAGGCACTTATTGACACCCTTTTTGAAGAATTATCCACACTTCGGCTTCTTTACGAGGTAGACTGGATTTTTTTTTTGATACAGAGAAAAGGAGCTAGCGGGTCCGATGAATGACCGTAACGGGTTGGGGCAACCCAACGGGTCATGGGTTTCATTTCGGGTTACCCGAAATGGTGGTTTGATGGAGCCCTAATTCCCTGCTTTATATACTTCGTCTTCTTCTTTCTCGACCATCAGCTTTTTATTTTCTCCTCTGCATATCCGCCTCCTCTTCTTTCAGCTTTCATCAGATCCTTGTTGTGTACCGGATCTGGTTTTTTGATTTCTTCTCTTAATCATTGTCTTCATGTTCTTCTACTTTCTACTTGTTTGGTTTATTGCACTCGTAATCATTTACTGGTGGAATGTGCAAGATAGAACTTGAGAAGATGAAGAACATATTTTCTAAAGTTGGGTTAACTGAAGTAAAATGTCTTCGGCTGAATCTCAGTATAGATCTGCACAAATTTTCTTTTTCATGCGCTCAGTGTGAACACATCTTGAGATCCAGATTAATGTTCGGCTCGGAGATGAAGATCTGATGATTTAGGGAAAGATGCAAGAACATTCCATATGCAGCTCCAGAGTACATGCAATGATAAATCGATATTTCAACGTTGAAGCCAGATTTGGATTTAAATGTATTTTGACTAGTGTAGATGGTCTGCCTTTGATGAAGACGCCTGAATCATGTGTGTCAGACGGACATTCTTACCATCTGTATACATTGGTTTCGATCAATAGGAAATGGTGAAGAAATTGGGTCTCAGTCCACACTCACATAAAATCATCTCCTTTTTGTATTAGGTCTTCATTTCTTCCTCTTTGGTTTATTGTCAGATCATTTTTTTATTTTTATTTTAATTAAGATCTGATCGTGTATCCTTCAGATGAGTAGTTGTTCTTTATTTGCATTGTTGTAGACGAGGATCTTGTAAGTCATTCCTTTGTAAATGAAATGTTTTGTTCTGGTGGTGTTCTTGCCCTTAATTTGACTTGCACTGTCTTTGTACATCACTGACTCCGGTGAAGAGATTTTAACTCAGATAATTCGTCGTTCACAAAAGCTAAAGCATGATTAAACTCAAAATAACCTCGAAAGCTTTTGCCTCAGTTGCCTATTTGGTACGTGCATGGCACAGTATCATCCTAAGGCTTTCATCATTAGTATTTTTTTTTGAATAATTTTTAATTTTTAATTTTTTTTTTAATATTTTTTTTTTTTTGATTTTTTGAAAAAAAAATTGAAACTCAATTAAAATTTTTTTTTTTTTTTTTGCAAACAATATTTACAGAGTTTAATAAACTGCAAAATACTAAAATTATTAATTTGGAAAGTTTGTCTCAGTTGCCTATCTGGTTGCTCATAACACCATATCCAATCCTAAGCCTTTCATCATTGACAAACTCCCTTGTTTTTTTAAAACAAAACTTTTGAAATCCTTTTTTTTTAAATATATAATAGAAGAACTTTTTTTTTTTGTAATGAAATGATTTTTATAAAACACACACTTTTTTTTTTTTTTTTTTGAAAACAAGTTGATAAAGTAGAAAACAGTGATGAAAGCGATAAGTGTTGATAAACCAGTTGATCTTTTGAGAAGATACCGGGATTAGGTATGCTGGAATGTTGCCTTTGATTAGGCATAATACCTCTTGAGTTGACCTGCATTCGTGGGCCTTGGATGTTCTTCTCCATCTAGGTCCATCAATTGTACTGCCATTCGAAAAATATTTTTGACAATAAACGGGCCTTCCCACTTCGGCTTGAACTTGGCCCTTGGGTCGGTGTGTTTGACTGGACGAATTTCCTTGAGCACCAGATCTCCTTCGTTGAAGTAGCGTGGTCGCACATGTTTGTTGAAACTGCGTGCAACTCTATTCTGGTATGCTTGAGAATGGCAGGCTGCTGCTAGCCTCTTTTCATCAATAAGATTTAGTTGCTCAACTCTAACTTTTACCCATCCATCTTCAGGTAATTGGCTTTCCTTTAGAACCCTTAGAGTTGGAATTTCTACCTCTATGGGATGCATTGCCTCCATACCATATTTGAGCGAGAAAGGTGTGGCCCTGGTTGCGGTGTGAATTGAGGTTATGTATGCCCACAAAGCATATGGTAATTTTTCACTCCAATCTGTGTATGTCTCTGTCATTTTCTTCAAGATTTTGACAAGTGTCTCGTTGGCTGCTTCTACCGCTCCATTGGTGTGAGGCCGATATGGTGAGGCTAGATGGTGTTTAATCTTGTACTTTTCAAGCAGTTATTTGGTCTCTTCACCAATAAAATTTGACTCATTATCTGATATTATTTCATGTGAAACTCCATATCTGCAAATGATGTGGTTTCGTATGAAATCAAATGTCGGCTTACCTTTGAAGCTTCTGGTCGAAATGGCTTCAACCCATTTGGTGAAGTAGTCAATTGCAACAAAAATATACCTGTGTCCGTTGGAAGATGGATTGATTTTACCTATGAGATCGATGCTCCAAGTGGAAAATGGCGACGGAGAGGATATAGTTTGAAGTTGGGAAGGAGGCACGTGCATGAGGTTCCCATGTATCTGATATTGGTGACACTTCATGACATAGTTACAGTAATCCGTCATCATTGTCGTCCAGTAGTATCCGAGACGAGCTATCTTCTTACACATCATCTGTGCATTCATATGAGGTATGCACTCACTACTGTGTATTTTCTCTAGGATCTTTCTTACTTCATGATCATTTACACATCGTAACAAGGTTCCATCTCTCGATACTTTGTAAAGCACATTTGCAAAGATGGTGTACTGGCACGCCATTCTTTGGATGTATCTCCTTTGTTATTTTGTTGAATCTTCCGGGTAAGACTGATCTTCGAGGTACATTTGAATATCAATAAACCAAGGAGCACCATCTAATTTTTCAGCAGCAACTTGAATCGCATAGCAGAATGCAGGTTAATCTCTTTTGCTTATTTCGATGGGCTTCACTGTCATTCCTTCTAGAATTACAAGCCAAGATGCTAAAACAGCAAGAGCATTAGCACCATAATTTTTGTTTCTGTAGATGTGGTGGAACTCAATGTGATCAAATTGTTTGGTGAGATCTTCAAGGTATGAGTGTTATGAGGCTAATTGTTTATTAACCATCCACTCTTTCTGGATTTGCTTGATGATCAACAATGAATCTCCATACACTATGATGCTTTTGGTATTGACTTCAATCGCAGCTTTTAGTCCAGCTATGTAGGCTTCGTATTCTGCAACATTATTGGAGCATTGAAAACATAGCCTGATAACAATAGAAGTATAGATACCTTCCGGTGACTCTAGCAGTGCCCCTATACCCCTTCCTTGTTTGTTGCGGGCGCCATCAAAATACATCTTCCACGGATTATCTTCACCTACATCGGCGTACATCACCCATTTTTTTGGGAACTCAATCTTCAGCTCAGTGTTGTCGAGGAGAGGATGTGATACTAGGTGATAAGAAATTGCTCTTACTTTAACGGATTTCTGTGTGTTGTATGTGATCTCGAACTCGGAGAGCAACAGCTGTCACTTTGCCGTTCTTCCGGACAGTACGGGCTTCTCGAACAAGTATTTGATATGATCCATCCTTGATAGTAATTGAATCTCATGAGACAACATGTAATGTCGAAGACGTTGGGTTGCCCAGACAAGTGCCAAGCATGTCTTCTCTAACATGGTGTATTTTGACTCGTACCCTGAAATAGTTTTGCTTATGTAGTATATAGCTCTCTCCTTGCCGCTGTCTTCATGGTATTTCCCCAACATGGCTCCCATAGAGGTATCAATGACTGAGAGATATAGAATCAATGGAACACCCGGTGTAGGGGAAACAAGTACTGGTGGACTCGTCAAATATTTCTGGATCTTTTCAAATGTTTCTTGACATTCATGATTCCACACGGTAGGCACATTCTTCCTTAGAAGCTTGAATATTGGCTCGCACATGGGAGTGAGTTGATTTATGAACCGACTTATGCATTGTAGTCGACCTAAAGATCCCCTGATTTCCTTTTATGTTCTTGGTTGAGACATCTCAATGATAGCCTTAGCCTTTGATGGGTCGCATTCAATTCCTCTGTTGATGACGACGCAACCTAGCAATTTCCCAGACTTTGCGCCGAACAAACACTTGTTGGGATTGAGCTTAAGCTGAAATTTTCGAAGACGTTGAAACACCTTTCTCAGAACACTTACATGATCTTTGCTATGTGCATATTTTGCCACCATGTCATCTACATAAATCTCTAGCTCCTTATGCATCATATCATGGAAGATGGTCTTCATGGATCGTTGGTATGTGGATCCGGTATTCTTCAATCCGAAAGGCATAACTACGTAACAAAATATTCCCCATGGAGTGATGAAGGGTGTTTGATCATATCTTCTCCTGCCATTCTGATTTGATTATATCTGGAGAAACCATCCATGAACGAAAGGCTTCCTTGCCCGGAGGCGTTGTCGACCAAGATATCAATATATGCGGTAACGGGAAATCATCTTTTGGGCTTGCTTTGTTCAAGTTGCGGTAATCAATGCACATTCTTACCTTTCCGTCTTTCTTCGAAACAGGTACAATGTTAGCCAACCATTCAGTATAAGTAACTGCTCTGAGAAAACCTGCGTTGAGCTGCTTTTCCACTTCTTTTTTGAATTTAAGGTCCATTCTGACCTTATCTCCTGAGCTTTTGTTTGATCGGCTTTACATCTGGATAAGTCGGCAGACAATGAACCACCAAATCAGTGTCCAAACCGAGCATATCTTCGTAAGACCAGGCAAAGACGTCCTCGAACTCAGTGAGTAGCTTGATCATCTCTGTCCTTTCCTCCGTGGATAACGTTTTACCAATCTTGACATTTCATGGCTTTTCTTCCGTCCTCAAGTTGACTGTTTCTTCCTCAATAAATTCTGGATCCTTTTCATGTTTTCCTATGCTGTTTTGGATTTCTTCAGGAACATCTTCTAGAAAAGTTATCATTTCTTCATCCTCATACATGAAATTTCCTGTAATGTCATCCTCCAAATCCAAGATGTCATATTGGTTTTCACACTCTTTTATTTATGATATCATACTTTCTACATTTTTTTGTTTTTCAAATTTTTCTGATTTTTTTTGATTTTTTTTTTTAATTTAAAGGTGCATTAAACATACAAATACCGTATTCCGGGGTCCACGAGGATTCTTGCGGTTCATTCTTCTTCAGTTGTGGACCCTCATCATCCATTCTTACCAGTTTTTTTTTTTTTGGCGTCGGAAGAAGTTCTGACGTCCTTTGCAGCTTCATTGGGAATTATCATGCAGATGCTTCTATTAGATGATTTCTCCCTCCTTCTGGCATTGGTTCTCCAGAATCTCTCCCTTTGTTCTTCAAGGTACCGTTCCAGGTTTTGATTGATTGCTTCTGGGCGAATCTCTGAAAAATACTCGATGAAGGCATTGATCGTTGTCGGCCATGTTGCACTCCGGACGCGGTCATAATTTCTGAATACCATACTAACGTACTACCAGTTAAGCTTTGGCTGAAATACTATTTGAGCTGTTCTTCGCACATTTCTAATGGTTTCATGTACCACATGAATGATTTGAGGTGCTTGATCGGAGAGCCCTTTCCTTTATAAATAGGAAATTTCCTTCTTTTAGGAAACCGCAACCCTAAGCACATAATAACCATACATTCCTGGATTGTTCCTTCAGTTTTCTGAGTTGGCTTGCCGGACATTCCCTTTGTTCAGAAACTTCCAGTTCATGCTCGTCTTCTCCTTTATATCCGCTAGACTCGCTTGCGCTGTTAATAGGAGATGAAGAAAAAAGTTGACTTACCCCTTCATAGACGGGTTCTTCGGTTTCTTTTCCTTTGTTGGGACTTTGTCTTGTTATCACGGGTGTAATATTTGCCGATGTGCTAGGTGATGGAGGATTTTCTTCTCCTTTACGGATGAACCATTTTTGTAATGATGGCTGATGGCTCTAATCGATTCCTCGGTTTTCTTGCCTTTTGCTGAATGTTGTAAAATTCTGATTGGTCGACTGATACCCAGGCCTGCTGTATCAAATGCCTTTCTCCCCGGTATCATTATTGGTTGTGTGGGCCCTTGTTTTCGGAGCCCAAGTCCTATTCCCGGAAAGAACTTGCTTTTCTGAAGCATTTTCGGAACATTTCGGTTCCGATATTTGAATTGACCCTTACGTGCATGTCGACTTGCTACTTCAGATGCACTCTCGTATCGGATCTCCTCAGTATAATTGTCAATCATCGGGACCATATTTATATAAGCTTGATGAGCCCTTATTTCGTTCTCCCCATTATCTGCATGTATAGTAATCAATTCATTTCCCATCCAGAACCTGTCTTTCTGGTGAAGGGAGGACGCACCAATTCCATTTTTATGCATCAACGGACGTCCCAGAAGCATGTTGAAACTTTCCGAGATATCCATGAGGAGGAAGGTAGCCTTGGTTTTCATAGGTCAAACCCATATTTCGAGCGTGATTTCCCCAATTCCTATTTGCTTACCGTTATCGAAACCTCTGACCGTTAAAGCTGATTTGTTGCTTTTAGTTACACGACATAAGTCAATCCTGATCTTTTTTGCTTCTTTAGGGTGCATATGTTAACACCTGCACCGTTGTCCATGAAAATTGATGGTATAATCATGTTTTCCCATCCTATGGTGATGTAGATCCCTTTGTTGTGATCTCTTCCTTTTGGTGGTAGGCCGTCGTCTGTGAAAGTAATTGCACTTGGTCTTGCAACTTGGTCGATCAGGTGCACTAGTTTGCTAGGATTGATTCCCAAAGGAACCTGCATCAAGCTTAGTGCCTCTTATAGCGCCTGGCGATGACTTGTCGATGCTTCTAGAAGTCCCCAAATGGAGATGTCCTCCTTTGTTCTTCGCAACTGATCAATGAGCATGTTATCCTCTCTTATCGCTTCTTCTAGATTGCTGGTCCGGATTCGAACTGGGTTGCCCCTAGCCATAACACCTTGATTTTCGGTCCGCAGGTTGGGAGGCTTGAACTGTCTACCTCCCCTTATTTGGTGCTGCACTTTTTCACATTTTTCAGGCATTTGTTCCGAGTATATGACTTTCCCGCTCCCTGCAATAGTGAACAACGGTTTTCTTTTTACCTTACAGATGTTGACAGCTGACGTGATTTTCACTACTTCTTCGTTGTTCTCAGCAATGACTCTAACATCTTCCTTTGTTTCGATTGGCCATTCTTTTGCAAGGTCTTTTGCTGGGAGTGTCCGGCGTACTTCGGTGTCGTCGACTTCGATAAAGTTGACTCCTTTAATTCCACAGATGTGATGGAAGAGGATTTTGCTGGATATTGGGTTGCTTTGACGCCCCCTCGATGATTATCTTACCATCATCCAGTAGATCTTGGATAAGATGTTTCAAGACAAAACATGAATTGGTATCATGCCCCGCGCTCTGATGGTAATTGCACTTCTTTGATTCTTCGTAACCCCGAGGTTTTGGGTTAGGTACGGGCTTAGGATCCCGAAGTTGAATCAATTTCTCTTTAACTAACATGGGTAGTAAATCACTGATTTCTCCATCTAGTTCAGAGAATACTCGATTTCTGCTCCACCTTTTCTCGACATACTGCTGACCTTTGTCTTTGACGAAACGTCTCGGTCATTGGTGCTTTCCCGACAGCCTTAATATAAGTAGGTCTGGAAAGGGTCGGGTTAACATGATTGACTTCCTTCTTCTTTATTTAGGTCTGCCTCGTAAGAAATCCAAAGTATGCACCATCTCTCATTGCGTCCTCAATGCTAGCTCATTTTCTTCGAAAATCGAAAAGATTTTCAGGTGCGGACATGCTGAGGAATACCCTGTAAGACATCGAAAGATTTTTCATTAGCATTTTTAATTGTGCTTCTTTAGATGGACGTTCGAACATTTCGAATACTTTCTTGTCCCATCGACTCATCCAGTCGATGAAACCTTCATGTGCCCCTTGTCGGAGGGACTCAAGTTGGCGTAAGGCTATAGTATGATCCGTATTCTTGGTGAAATGTTCAACAAACAAATCAATCATGATCGGACATGTGTAAATTTTGGATTTTTCCACATGCTTAACCCTTGGGGATTTAGATAATTGAGGTGTGTCTTGGATTTTTCCACATACCAATCAAGAGCTAGTCTAGTCAGGCTCTGGTGGAATAGATTTAGCAGCTAATCATCATTTAACCCTTGGGGATTTAGATAATTGAGGTGTGTCTTGATGTGAGACCCTGGGGGTCCCCGGCCGTTATATTTTTCCATTTTAGGAAACTTGAAATCTTCGAGCAGATTTCCTTTTGGTGGAGTGTACCATACTTTGCCTTCCACGCCGGTGCTATTTTCAATTATTGACAGCCTTTTCATCACGTGCTCCTTGAAATATTCAAATTCCAAGTGCTCTTTGCTTGGTGGTGGATTTTCACTATCATCACCTGGATTTCCGGACTCTCCATTTTGGTTTTGCTCCTCATGTGGCGGGGGAGCGCCTTCGGGTCCAGAACCATTTGTTTGTTGATTAGAACATTTTTGTTGTTCACATTGTTTCTGGCCTCATCTTCCAGTTTTTTAAAGAACTTTGTGAGTTTTTCCTCAATTAATTGTTCTATCTTTGAGGTGAGAGTGTCGAGATTGCTAGTTTCCATGTGCTCGGTTTGTGAAGCAGGCATCTTGACTAGTCTTCCTCCCTTTCTCCGCCAACTGCGAATGCAAGTTCCCCTCTTCGTTATAGTTGCTTATTTTGATTGGGTACCTGAAATCACAAAGCTTGTTTTGGTGATCAGTATAACAAAAAATTAAATTATAAATTTCCCAATAATCATTTTTTAAGTCGAATCTCTTAGCATCCCCAGCAGAGTCGCCACTGTAGAAATCGAGGTTTAGCACGGGTCAAGAACCGGGCATTTCCGATCCCTAATTATTATGGAGGTGAAGTTTATGTGCTCATCCGTTCGTGGATATTTACCACACAAGTCACGCAGAGGTAACTTCTAACTAGTTCGTTAATAAGAGAGCTAACTCTGCAAAAAAAAAAGAGATGTATTGAAGTCGCCACCTGACTAAGGGGAGTCAGGACCCTTTTTTACTAGTTTGAATTCTTTTAGGGAAAACAGAATCTAGTTATGACTTTCATGTTTATGGTCTGCTATCAGAGAGTCTCGGTAAGGAGATTCTAGTACGGGATGGGAAGGTGTTAGGCACCCATCAACCGCCCAATCATAAGATTGGCCTCTACTTCATAATTAATGGGAAATGTTCATAATTTATTTTAACAAAACTTATATATGCAGGATTATGATACCAAAATTTGTTGGAACTGAAAATTGATCAGTATGTTTGAATTATGTAGAATAGATACTTAGTTTAAAGCTTGGTGAAGCAATAACTATGGATTTATAAATCAAGAGTTTAGGTCAACTCTTAATATTCTGGGTGTCTAGGGGGGATTTGGCCAACTCCTAATTTCTAAAGAGTCTAGTTCGACATGATTTATAAATTAAGAGTTTAAGTCAACGATTAATATTCTGGGTGTCTAAGGGGCTTTGGCAAACTACTAATTTCTAAAGAGTCTAGTTCGACTCCAAATCAATCATGCTAGTAAAGGATTAAGGGCAATCCTAAACATGATAAATATCATCTAAAGTCTAGCCCGACGATAGATTTAATTATGAGAGTTTTTAGAGAAACTCTCGGTGTGATGGTAAATTTTTTTGAGGCCAGTTCTAAACATGAAAAGGGTGTTACCTAGTAGTCTAGTTTGACTATGGGATTACACATTTAGAATCATGGGCTAGCCTTAATTTTGATTTAAAATTGGCTGAACACCAAATTTAATGCAGTGATCTTCAACGATTTGAGGACAATTGAATATATAATATAATTCTGGTGAATACTTTAATCCAACTATTGGTCCGTCATTTAGAGTTAAATTAACTCCGCGTTCAAATTTGAAATTTGATGAAATTTCAAAATTAAACAATCAACCTGGAATATGATATCAGAACTTGAAAGGCTTCTTGCAATAGTTTCTTGCTTATATCAGAACTTGAAAGGCTTTTTGCAATAGTTTCTTGCTTCCGTTAAGTATGCAGAAAGTAATTAAAGTACCAGAAATTTAATGTTAATCTTTTAAAAACTTAGAGACGATACTTGATTAATTAAACTAATAACCGAAAATGCAAATAATGTTTTAACTAAACTAATATCTAATGCCTTAGCTAATCAATACTTAAATTGATCAATATCTCTTTATTAGAGATAATTTGAACATGAATTTCATTAATTAAGTACAGACATATATAGGTGTTCGTGATGAACAACCAATAGAACCATCTCTCTTTATTTTTTATTTTGATTCTCTCACGTACTTCTTTTTTTTGTTTTTTGTTTTGAATTTTTTCTTTCCCACTTACTATTCTTCTCACTCTCTTATGTTGGTGTTTCTCTCATAAAGTGTAAGAAGAATATTGTCGCACATCAAGAGCTTCTCTAATGATGCAGAAAATGTTGTGTAGATGTGTTGTCGATGTGTTGGTTATTATTTTCCGATGATCTTCCTTCCTCTTCTTCCCTTGTATTTATAGCCTTTTAGTTTTGCTTTAGTGGGAGACAAACCAAAATGGAAATAAAAGTGGAGATTTAGGTGGGATTTTTGATATGATTTTGAATTTGAAATGGAAAATGCACCAAAGGAGTAATGGGTGTGTAGTGGAAGAATTGGGCAAAGAAATGTTATTTTTTCTTTTAATTTCCCTTCTCATTTTGGCTATGGATGTGGTTAAGAGAATTTTTAGGTGAGAAAGGAGAAATACTTTTTCTTTTCTTTTGAAAAGGTATTTGACATTTCTTTTTGGTATTGATTTAAAATCAAAAGGCGGGAGAAGTGGAGAAATATAATGAATTTATTTTCCTCCTTGGGTAATGTGTTGGTAAGTGACATGGAGTGGGGTGTTGTTGGGTAACAAATAGTGTTTCTTGCTTTTTACCTTTTCACTATTCTGCCGACACTGTAATTTTGTAGCCGTATTTTTTTATCCAGTTCCGAAGCGTAAAAATAATGTTTTTTATGGAGGGTGCGAAATTGGGGTGTCAACAGGTTCATTAAAAAAGTTTGATTAAATTGGTGTCAAAAAAAAGATTGGGTGAAAATAAAAGTCAACATGTATTGGGTTGTGTGTAAAAATCTGCAAAAAGTGAATAGGGTTGTATTTAGCTAACTATATATTTAATTGGATTGCATTGTATTGTATTTAGCTATGGTTGCACTTAACCCAATTATGGGTTATATTTAGTCATGACCTTTTTTTTTCTAAATGTCAAATAACAATTAATGTTCGAAGACTTTTATCATGGGTATAGATGAAAAAAAAATCATTTCTTAATCTGCGTGAAATTTCCTAAACCTTTAACTAAAGTGGGATGAAGGAAATAATATTTTATTCTTTCGTGGAGGAAATCCAAAATTAAAAGTTGCAATAAAACCGCACCTAAACGAAATATAAACTATTTTAATATCACAATCTTTTTCTTTTTTTAGCAAAGAAAAAAATTCATTAAGAGAAAAGCACCAAGGCCAACACCATAACAGGTTCAAGATTCCGACCTACAAATTAGCTTTAAACACTACAATCAACAACGAGAGCTTGTTCTGAAATACTAGGTGGTTCATTCCACCAAACTTGAAACCTAATGCTATTCCTAACCAGTTTAGCAAGCCTATCAGCATCATGGTTGGGCAACCTTCTTTGAAAAACAACATAACATGAACTAAGACTGTTATCTAGACTCCGACACTCCTTCAGAATACTTTGATCCTCCCATCTATGACTATTAATATTTCGGTTGTAGCCATAACATCTTTTTTGTCTCCTTCCACAATTACGTTTTGCAGGTTCAGCTCTTGAATCCATCTTAGAACTTTCAGCAACACAATTACTTCACCATGTCCTATATTTCTGGTCCTTACTTAGAAAACCATTGCCCTCAAGAATTTTCCTACAGAGTCACGAATAATAATAGAAAAACCTGCATTAGAGTTTCTTATTTTTATTGTAACATCAATATTTATTTTAAATCAGTTTTAATTTCGTATAACATTATATAGAATCCATCCAAGATTTGATCACAATACAAGCTTTAATAAAATCCGTGGAACATCAACAAACAAAGATATTATTGTTGTTTGTAGCAGAGGCATTCCATGCAAGAGTGTAAAGATTAGCGTTATCAAGTACTGGCAAATACGTACAAGCTATCTCAAAATATTATTTTGTCAAGCCAATTATCTTGGTATGCAAATCGCATCAATTTTTGTTGC
Organism: Papaver atlanticum; assembly: GCA_023531105.1. NCBI lineage: Eukaryota > Viridiplantae > Streptophyta > Magnoliopsida > Ranunculales > Papaveraceae > Papaver > Papaver atlanticum. The sequence continues at coordinate 1,225,424 of JAJJMB010007130.1, forward strand.
CTCTTAAACAACTAATCTTTTGATTATCGACATATATGTATGAATAAATAAATAAAAAGGAAACACTATTCTATGAGCCTGATCACCAAAATCGCATACTCTAAATATATGCCACGAGTCATAATGAATGTAAAAATGCGTAACCTACCGGTCTCATTTGCTAACTATATGAATCAGGTTTGGGCATTATCATATATCAAAGAACAAAATTTTGATGAATTTGTTTGGTTCAAATGTATTGATATCTATATTATGAACGAAAAAATAGTTTAGCTCGGATTTTTAAGTATCATCATGTGTACTAACCTTTACATTATGTTTCATTGCTTACCTATGGTAAGTTAGATTGACAACTGTTAGAGCATTGCTTGGTCGAACTCGCAAGTTTTGCTATCTCAAGCTTGTTTTCCAAGTTTAGTTGATCAAAACTATATACTTGATTTCTAGTCTACTTATAGCTATGTCTCAGATTATGATAAAATGTGTAGTTGAGCCTTAGACTTCACAACATTCACCAATTGAAGAAGAAGATCTACTGAGGAAAGCTTGGAGGAACTTCATCAACAAAAGGTATGTGGAGACTAAAACTTATCTATCACTCAGAAGTCTATTCTATTTTATCTTCTAATGAGACTAAGTCGCATAGCTATATAGACTTTTACATTATACACATTTGATATTTCGAGCTGAGTTTATCTCGCTTATCTATTTCTCTAAATATGTGTTGGAAGCTTTTTTCTTTAACTATATTCATCGTATTCTTGACGAGTTTTTAGTTGGAAACAATCTATTTGTTGGAAAGTAAATGTAAAGTCAAAAGATGATCATGCGGAAATTTCCTTGAAGCATCTTACATGATTTGTGTGAGACAATCATTTGATGTCGACTTGGAAAGTTTCGTATTGATCATTCGATCACTTGAAAATTACTTGAAGCTAATGGTTTGTGTGAGACAGCCATTGTCGTCTTCTAAGGATGTTTCAATAATTGAAACAAGAGTTTAGAACAATTACCTATGTCTGGATACAACACTGTATGCATACCTAGTATGCGAACTATATTGGTATAATTCAGGTCCGGGAATCTTGTTTGCGTACCTAGTATGTGAACGGTTATACTTGAGTTAGGTCCGGGACGGTTGTTTGCGAATCGGGTCTGCGAACGGCTGGACATGCCAAGTCCGGAGCTGCTATTCGCGTACCCGGTTTGCGAACACAATGGTTAAGTTCTAAAATCGGTAATGTATGATTCTCATGCTCATGAACTAAAACATTATGAATTAAGGAATGCAATCTTTGCAAAACTTGGCTTAATGTTCGTGAATTGAATCTTGTATAAGTACTTTGTACGATTACGAATCAATCTGATTTTGTTTCAATTTGTTCATATATATTTCTATGAGATAGTGAAAAATTGAACAAGTCTATTTGAAACACAATTAGATTCATTTGATTATCTTTCATAATTGATTGATCATCATATTTTATCTAAAAGTGTTAGATGAATATGGTTAAGACAAAAGTGTTCATATGGCTAACTTCGGTTAACTGCTATTGAGCCAACTCAATATCCATGTTTAGGTATGGTTACCTATATCTAAAACAAGGTATATTTCATTTGTGTGTAACAAGCTAAGACCATCTAACGGTGGAGATTAATTGTTTTATTATTAAGCAGACTTAGCTTGAAACGATGAATATTAAATGCTTTGTTACTAAGCTATCTTAGCTTTGATTGTAAGCAACCCTGATTTGAAAGACTATATAAGGGAGAACTCTAGCAACTAGAAAAACTGATCCCGGCACTTTCCTGTGTCCTAGTTGCAAACTAGAATCGATTCTAGAGATGGAAAACAAGCTGAAAACCCACGGGTTGGCCAGGCCAGGCCCGGAAAAACCCGCGCCCGGCTTGGATGGTTGTCTAAACAAGCCGGGTTAGGGTTGGAGAAATGTAGGCTTGTTGAAAAATGGGTTAACCCATCCCGGCCCATAAAACCCGCGGGTTCAACCCGTTAACCCGTCTACTCCTTTTATTTAATTTCCACCGTCAGATTAACAACATCTAATCTTATTCGTACGTTTAGGATATAAAAGACTAACAAAAAAAAACCTAGCTTAGAATATCTCATTTCTTCCTCTTTTCTTTCTTCTCCAGCTTTTCACTGCGCCTCTTACCCTTATGCTGTTACGCACCACATCCATCCTTCTTCTTCATTACCAGTTCATCTGTTCTTCTTTTCCTTTTCTTCTTCTTTCCTTTGTTTGATTAATTTTTAACTCCTTTGATTTGTTCTTCAAATCTCATATATGCGATTTGTTCTTCAAATCTAATCTCACTTTATGTGAGTTTTTGATCATAAATCATACTTTTTTTTGATCTTGTATCCGTATTTTTTTTCTTCTTTTTTGATGATTAAAGTTAGTTATTTTGATTAGAAATTTAGAACTTTACTGAAACCAAGATTTTTTCATGTTTTGATTAGATTTATTCAAAACCCAGACAACATTTTGGTTTTTAGTTGGATTTAGAAAAAGGGTTTCTCCCAATTTAGGATTTTGTTTTACGGTTTTGTTTAATTTTAGATTTTTTTGTTAGGGTTTAGGTAAAAAATCCATTGATGTAAGGATAATATTTGTTACTCTTGATGGGGGTACTTAACCCATTCTTTATCCACCAAGATCTCTGAGACTTCACTTCACATATTTCATATCATCACTAATTATTTGTGTTTATTTTTTTTTATTTTTTTTGATTCTGTAAGTTATCTGTAAGTTTCTTTCCCTATTTTTGGTTGTAGTGTTTTTTGAATTGCTGATGATGATTGGAACAGCGAGAAGATGAATGTTGTTGAGATGGTTTGGTGAATCCGTTAGCTTCAATTATGTGTTTTTGAATGAGTTATTGAACGAGTCATTGTGAATGAGTGAACTTGAATGGTTGAGAATATGCAGGGAAGGAGAATTTATCTAAGAAAGACAAACAAATTCATCTTGGAATTGAAAAGGAAAGAAGTTAGGGGTTTCTCTGTGTTGAAGATTGAGTATGAAATTGAAGAAGTAAAGATTGCGACAGAGACGGGTTTTTGGTAGAGAAGACAGTGGAGATTGTTTAAATCATTAAATGAGATTAAATGTAATTGACTTTTGATTAATTTGGAAATTATGTCATAAATTTATCCTTGTAATTAAGTTAATTAAGTTTTAATTTTTAACATTAATAATTCACGGCCTAACCCGTGAGCCCGCAGGCTTTACCCGCTACGGGTGCGAGTTGAAGAAATGATGACCTGTGAAGAATAACAACCCGCAAGCTTGGGTCCGTTTTAACTCGTAACCTACGGGTTGGGTAACAATCCAGCCCCGGCCCGCCCGTTTGCCATCTCTAGTCGATTCTCCTTTAACCTAGGTTTTTCCAGAACTATATTAGGTTAACGACTTGAAGACTTCATTTGGGATACGTGAAGCCAGATCCAACTATTTTCTCTATAGTTGTGTATTCTGATCTTACTTGTTCTATAGTGCTGAGTACTATCTTCTTTAAGATTTGCTCGAGATTTATCTCCTATAGGTAAGGTATAAAAAGTAATCACAACAATTCTTTGTCTCGGACTCTTGTGATTTCGCAACAAATTTTTCTGTTAATCAGTTGGGTTATTATGAGGTGTTTGATATTTCTAGGCTGCTCTCGGGAGTATAAGACCGGGTTATCAATTGGTTCATGTTCACCTTGATTTCTATCAAAAGACGGAAAAAAAACCGAATAAAGAATAGACATATCTGCGAGAGACAGATTTGTTTATAAGTCTTCGACTTTGGGTCGTAGCAACTCTTAGTTGTGGATGAGATCAGCTAAGGGAATTAAGTGCGCAGAATCCGGAGTGGTTATAGAGGCGTAAGGAACGCGACTGTACCTTAATCGGTGTGAGATTTGGTTAGGGCTCAACTACATTCCAGTCTGAAGTTAACTTGTAGTAGGCTAGTGTCTGTAGTGGCTTAATACAATGTGGTGTTCAAAGATGGACAAGGTCCCGGGGTTTTTCATCATTTGCTGATTGCATTAAAAAATAGAGATAAAGCTCTTTGATATATTTCTTGAATTAGCTCGCTTTTAAGTTGGTGCTCTCGGAATTATATTGGAGTTTAGTCCATACAGATTGTCGAACGAATTATTGGGTGTGGTTGTTATACCCTCGCTTTTTCAATTGGTATCAGAGCAGGTAAACACGCTAAGACCTCACAAGTCCGGGTTTGCAGCAATCTGACTCTATGGACAGAATTGTTATCTCGATAAATATACCACCATATCCAGCGGACTCAAAATATTCTTCCATGACTGGTTTGATTAAATCTGTAGAAGATATTCTTTCTCAACCTGCTCCAGGTTCAAAATCCCTTAAAATCTTTTCAGGGCTTGAGAAGCTACTTGAAAGTTTATCTCTTGATGTTGAGTTATATCTCCAGAAAGAACAAGTTTCTCTTGATAAACTAAATCAAGTTATGATCAAAAATATTCATGTTGAGGTTGATTTTGATCAGCTAATTAGTGAGTGCAATGCTCCTCTTATCTGTAATCCAAAAGGTTGTAATAAACTGAATAAATTACAAGAGGAGTCTAAATCTCATCTATCTGATAGGATCATCTCAAAGCATGACTCAATTCATTGGTCAAATCCTGATACACCTTGTCAAGATAATCGTATTGCTTTCTTTTGTGAAGAAGTTATGATGTCTCTTTATACTAAAAGAGTTTTCCCATGCAGTACTAAACATTATCTGCAGACACTGTTTTTAATAAGTTGTAAAAAAAGACATCAGGGACACAAATCTATGTGTGTTCTTTTAAAGTCTTTTGTAAAACTTGTAAAAACAAACTCTTAGATGTTTCTCAATTTTGTTGAGTGCAAAAGTAGTTGGAAATAAGTTTTTTCTTGGTGTCATGGTGTGCAAGGCTACTTTGTATTGTGTCTTAAAGTCCATATAAAGAATTTCTCAAAAACATTTTGAGCTTTGCTCGAAACCTTTCATCTATATTTTGTTCTCCATAAGCATAAATTGATAGAACCTCACTTTGTGGTGAATTTTTGTGCTCTAAATATACACTGGATCATTTTATTGAGCTAAAATTTTCAATTTGCTTATAAAAATATGGTTTATCATAAGACAAATATGCCCTTGTTTGCACACATACGGTACATGTACTTTAAACCCCGTAACCATTACGTGTTAAAACCGTGTTCCGGAACGTGCATAGCCGGTTCATATACCAATCCATCTACACATAAAAAGAGGAAGAACTATTCTTGTTCTTTTCACCTCTTCTTCTCAACTCTTCGAGAACAAAAGATAAAAACCTAAAGACCGACTACTATCTACTCTCTCTCTCATTTCTTAACCATTTTGTGTTTTGATTGAACCGTTGGAATCAGGAGAAGTTTTTATGCTACTGGTCAAGAACGGATTTCAAGTTGGTCACCGTTTTTGAACTTCACCATCATCAATAGTTCGGTTACCCAAGTAAGTTCCCAAACAACTAAGTATTGTCTCTTGTCTTTCTCTTTATTGGCATGTCTAGAAGAAACTACAATAGTGGTGCTAGTTCAAGTAGGAGAGTTGTTGATAGTGATGATGAATATGATGATGATGATATCGGTGTAGAAATTCGCCAACCTTATTTTGATGCTAGCCGTCGAATTAGTTTTATCAACATCTCTGCCAGAGACAAATACATTAAGCTTTATAGTGGACATTTTGTCATAGAAAGGGCTTATGATCGGTCGGTTCATGAACCATAATTTCGTATGTTCATGAATGAGTTTGAGTGGGGTGATATTCATGAGGGTCTGGGGGAATCATATCCTGAAATGACTTGTGAATTTTAAGCATACTTGCATGCACCCAACTAGACCAACTGTTGTTTTAAGACTATGGTCAAATGGACGATTATCGAGGTTAACCGTAGCTTATCACTGAATTGTTAAACTTGCCTCTTCATCATTCGTTTGTTGTCCCTCAACAAGAAGGTCGAAAACCAAATAAGCATCAGTTGTCTGAACTGCTCTTAGGAAAGGATGTGCCATGGACAGAAAAATCCTGGTTTCCCATGCCTCATCAGCCGAATCTATAGTCAATTTAAAATTGTTCAGTTTGGAACTTGTGTTGGTACTCCATCTCCATTGATACAGACAGACATTAACAAGATAAAGAAACATGTCAATCCTGAAGTTGCTCTTTTTCAACAAAGGATTAAGTGCTTGGAGAGACAGTTGACTTATGCTGTGACGGCTATTCTAGACCTAGATGAACCAATATCCAAGATTGCTGAGGTTTACTATCGCGATCTGGCTTAGTGTTCTTTTCTTCATGTTTGTTATGTCAATTTCAGACTTTTCTTATGATATTTTGTTGAACTTCTTATGTCGAACTTATTAGAACTGTTATCTTTCAATGGTTGTAATAACTTTAATGGTATTTTAGCCTTGAATAATTTTATCTTTCAATTAAATTGTTAAATGTGTTAAATCCATAAGAAGTTTAGCTGAAAATGCTCAAAAGTTAAGTCTATTATGTCTTTATACAAATATTTATAAAAGATAAAATGAACTTTTGAAAAATTCCACAGTATTGATCTTTCCCTGATCCACTTCTATGTGAGAGTACCGTATGGCTCCATACAGTAAGTTTTCTTATGTTGAGCGCTTCCGATTAAATTAATGAATAAGGTTTCTTGTGGTTAATTTATTCGAGTTTACTGGATACAAATCTATGTGGTTTGTTAACGTCCAAAGAAATCCTTCTTTTCTTGTAAAAGAAAGGTTGCTCATGTTGTTCTTTCGGGAATGACATAATATGGGGGAGAGTTCTTAATTGAACTTATACTTAATTGCCAAATCTTTGTGGGGAGTGCGGCTGTGGAATATTGTAGAAGTTATCTTGTATCTTTATAAACTCCTTGATGAACACACTAAGTTTCAACTATGTGAAATCATCGAAACAAAGTTGATATGTTATCTTTTAGTCATGAATTATCTCTTTGGGAATTTCATAATGATGCCGTAGTTTTCGTACCTTTGCCAATTTATATTGACAAAAAGGGGGAGAATTATTTGTAGTTCACACTACATACATATGTTTTACGGATCGTTATGTAAGGGGGAGTGGTTTTCATTGTGAGATGGAAGTATTGATGACTAAAAGGGAGTGATACATATCACCATAGTATTATTTCAAAGTTGTGATGCAATTGGACTTTGATTCGATATAATAATACTATGACACTGTATAATTATGATTGACAACATCTATTTTCTTATTGTTATGGCTACGGATCTTCAACAATAATGATGCTGAGTTGAACACGTTCAGAATCGCTGGAGTACTTGGAGTAGCAAAGAATTCAAGGAATGTTGAAGAGCCAAGGAAATCAAGCATGTTGGATAAGAAACAACTTGAACGGTACCAAATACCAATGTTCAAGTGTCAATCAATTTATATCAACAACCAAAGGTTGGATTATCTAATTGATTGAATTATGCACAATCTGTGATATTCCAATTATATAAACAAATATAATGTGGAAAAGAAATAACACAGACACCAGAAATTTTGTTAACGAGGAAACCGCAAATGCAGAAAAACCTCGGGACCTAGTCCTGATTTGAACACCACACTGTATTAAGCCGCTACAAACACTAGCCTACAACAAGTTAACTTCGGTCTGGACTGTAGTTGAACCCCAAACCAATCTCACACTGATCCAAGGTACAGTTGCGCTCCTTACGTCTCTGATCCCAGCAGGATACTACGCACTTGATTCCCTTATATGATTTCACTCACAACTAAGAGTTGCTACGACCAAAAATCGAAGACTTTAATAAACAAATCTATTTCACACAGAAAAGTCTACAGGAATAGATAAATCTGTCTCCTTTGTTCCGTCTTTTGATAAATCAAGGTGAACAGGAACCAATTGATACACCAGACTTATATTCCCGAAGAACAGCCTAGTAATATCAATCACCTCACAATGATCTTAACTGTATGGAAGCGGAACAAGATATTGTGGAATCACAAACGATGAGACAAAGATGTTTGTGACTACTTTTTATCTTACCTATCGGAGATTGAATCTCGAGCAAATCTTAAAGAAGATTGCACTTAATACGATAGAACAAAGTAAGATCAGAACACGCAACTACAGAGAAAATAGTTGGGTCTGGCTTCAGAATCCCAATGAAGTCTTTAAATCGTTAACCTGTAATGGTTTTAGAATAACCTAGGTTAAAGGAGAATCGACTCTAGTCGCTACTAGTATCACACAGGAGGTGTGGGGATTAGGTTTCCCAGTTGCTAGAGTTCTCCCTTATATAGTCTTCAAATCAGGGTTTGCAATCAATGTTACCTTGGTAAAAAAGCATTCAATATTCACCGTTAGATTCAAACCTGATTAGATTCAAGCTAATATCTTTCAACCGTTAGATCGAACTTAGCTTGTTACACACAAATGAAATGTGCCTTCATTTAGATATGGGTAACCGTACCTAAAAGTGTACACTTGGTTGGCTCAACAATAGTTAACCGAAGTTAGCCATATGAACACTTTCATATCAACCTTGTTCATCTTAATCACAACTATTTCAAATGAGTCAAATGAAACTAGTTATAGAGTTGTTCAATTGTTTATATTCTCATAGAAGTATACAAGACACAATTGAAGCAAAATCGATTTTGATTCACTAGAATCAATTCATGAACATTATAGCCACGGTTTGCAAAAGATTGCATTACTTATTACATAAATGTATTTATTCTCGAATAAACCGATTTTAGAACTTAACCCACTAAAGTATGCAAACGGGTACGCATACTTAGAGTTCCGGACTTGGTCTGTCCGCCAGTATGGGAACGGGTACGCATACTGTCGTTCACAACCGAACTCAGTTAAATTTCCGGACCTGAACTGTTACGCCAGTACGCATACGGGTATGCATATTAAGTTCCCGGACTTCAACTTTTAAACCAGTACGCATACGGGATATGCATACTATGGTTCCCGGACTTGGAATAACTTGCAACAGTTAGCATACAAGTACGGATACTGTGCTATATCCAATCAATTGTTAATTGCTCTAAATTCCATTTTAATCATTGAAACATTTTTAGAAGACGGGAATAGCAGTCCCACACAAACTATTAGCTTCAAAGCAATTTTGAAGTGATCAATAGATCAATACGAAACATTCCGAGTCTACGTCAAATGACTGTCTCACACAAATCATGTAAGATGTTACCAGGTGATTTTCACATGATCATCTTTTGACTTTCATCAAGAATAAAGATGAACTTGATTAAAGCGAAAGCTTACCAACACATATTTCGAGAAATATGTAAGCGAGTTAAACTCAACTCGAAATATCAAATGTGCATAAAGTGAAGTCTATATAGCTATAGGACTTTTCTCTCAATAGTAGATAGAATAGAAATAGACTTCTAAGTGATAGATGAGTTCAAGTCACCATATACCTTTTGTTGATGAAGTTCCACAAGATCCCCTTAGTAGTTTTTCGTATTCAATCGATGAACGCCGTGAAGTCTAAGGCTCAACTACACATTCTATCCTAATCCGAGACATAGCTATAAGTAGACTAGAAATCAAGTCTTGTAGTTTTGACAACTAAACTTGACAAACAAGCTTGAGATAGCAACACCTGCGAGTTCGACCGAGTAGTGCTCTAACAATCTCCCCCCTTGTCAATTTTAGTGACAAAACTATCAATAAATATGGATTACAAAATAAATAAACTTTGTAGCTTCTCATCCAAATGCTTGATTTCCTTGGTTCTTCAACACTACTCGAAATCTTCGTCACTTCCAAGTACTCCAGTGATTCTGAACGTGTTCAACTATGCATCATAGTTGTTGAAGATCCGTAGCCATAACAATATATAAAAACAAAATGTTTTCGTATTGTTATACAGTGTCATAGTATTATTACACCGCATCAAAGTTCAATTGTATCACAACTTTGACAATAATACTATGGTGATATGTATCACTCCCCCTTAATCAATACTTCATTTCACAATGAAAACCACTCCCCCTTACATAATGATCCGTAAACCATATGTATTTGTAGTGTGAACTACACAATAATTCTCTCCCTTTTTGTAAAGATAAATTAGCAAAGGTACGAAAACTAGCGGAATCATAATGAAATTCTCATAGAGATACTTCATGACTAAAAGAGAACAAATCAACTTTGTTTCGATGATTTCACATAGTCGAAACTTAGTGTATTCATCAAGGAGTTTATAAAGATACAAGAAAACTCCTACAATATTCCACAGCCGCACTCCCCACAAAGATTTGGCAATTAAGCACAAGTTCAATTAAGAACTCTCCCCCATAAAATGTCATTCCTGAAAGAACAACAAGAGCGACCTTACTTTTACAAGAAAAGAAGGATTTCTTTGGACATTAAAAAATTATATGAAACATGAATTTGTCTCTAAAAAACTCAATTAAATTAACCACAAGAGAACCCATGATTAATTTAATCGGAAATGCTAAACATAAGAGAACTTACGGAGCCATACAGTACTTTCACATATAAGTGGATCAGGGAAAGATCAATACTGCGGAATATACAAAGATTCATTTTATTTTTCATCAATTTTTGCATAATGACACAATAGACTTAATCTTTGACATCAAAAGTTCATTCTATTTTCCATCAATATTTGCATAATGACATAATAGACTTTAACTTTTGACATTTTTGGGACAATCATAGTTCATGGTCGCAAACACTCATATCCCATAATATTATTTGCAGTATATAAAACCAATAAAGATTAATACTGCAAATTTATCTTCCTAATAAACTTTAGAATTTAAATAAATAAATCTAAAAACATTGCAAGATGAAAATCGTTAGCAATAGCAATGTGTAATCACAAGATAGGCTATTCCAACCCCTAGTTATCCTTCTTGAAACACAAGAATAAATTCTCATAAGAAATTTCTTAGACATTAAGACCTCTAAAAAATTCTTTATCATCCCCGAACTCCTTGTTGTCAATAGCCATTGGAACATAAGGTTCGTGAAGAAAGGAGTCAATCCCAACAAACCTTCTTGACTTATGCCGAACCAGGGCCTTCTGAATTCAAGAGTTCTTAGAACAATGACCTTTATTTGTTGAATCTCCTTCCTTGTTTCCTTCAACTCTTCAAGAATACCAGAAAACTTCTGAAGATTAGAGGGGATAGCCCTTGGTTTCTTCATATTCTTCCTTTTTCTCTTCAAAGTTGTATAGGAAGGAGACTTATCTTTTTCCTTCATGATTGATAGCTTAATGATGTGTTTTGTAGTTGTAGTAAAAAGAGGGATCCGATTCTCGAACTTATGAAGGATAACTTTAGACTTAAATTCAAAACTAAATAGAAAAATCACTAAAAATTATAGCAAACTCTGACAAAGTTGATATCAATATTAAAAGAACACTGAGGCTGGGATTCCACTATTTTCCAAGTTCAAAGTGATTTAATCTAGTATTTATATTCATGCAATTTTCTCGTTCAATTTGATTCTAAACTATAGCAACATGTAGATTTTCAAAATAACAAGTGTAAATCCGAAGCATAAAACATCAAAAACCTAGGTCCAAGAATGCTCTATCAAAAGAAATAACAATTGCTCAACAAAAATCACTCAAACAATTTTCAATCAAGGCAAATAATCATAAAATAATTGCAATAAAATAAATAAAATAGAATTTACCAATTTTTGTTGGAAAAATAGCTTCCTCTATCGCCTCAGCAATGGGGTTTAGCTCCTCATATTAATCATGTTCTCAAAATACATGTTTATGGCTCAAAAATTGATTAAAAGGGAGAAAAGAATATACTGTAGTCGCTGAAAGTCTAAAACAGAAGACTGAATCGTTGCTGAAAGGCTTCGGTGACTGCAGACAGAAACGATAGAAAATCGTTGTCACTGAAAATAAGTCTGCCCCTGCGACTGTTGCATGTGCGTCTTATGTTCTTCGTGTTCTTGGTATTGCAGCAGCAGAAATAAAACTTCAACTCGTGATTTCAGCTCTCTGTTCTCTTCTAAACTTCCCCACAAAGTCTCTCCAGTGTACGTCCTACCTTTTATGACTCGAATCAAACTATCTATAGCCACCAGACCTAAAATCTCTCGAGTTAATCTTCGATTATTCTTTCTTTTCTTTCACCTCAAGTTTCATATTTTTTTTCTTTTTTTCTCTCTGCCTACGCGTTTTAGATGTTTCAAACCTTCCCTAATCTTCTCAAAAGAATCCCATAAGACATAACTTCCCTTAACTACGCTTAACTTCCAAATATAACAGAAAAATTCCCTGTTTTGCCGAGATGAAAGATATTCTTCCATGTTTCACAAAAACACCGAAAATAAGAGGATTTGATCCCTCTTTTTAACTCCCAAAACACGTCACATTCCCTGTTTAATCATAACAAGCCCATAATGATCCATATCCGTGAAAAAATCCAACCCAAATCGCTGCCAGAAAGTTACGCAGCGTGAAGAATTTTCCCCCGCCAAAGGTTAAGTTCAAACGAAGGGGATGACCTCCCCTTATCCGGACCAGGGGTGCGAATAGAAAGTGGATACCCCTTAGTAATCTAGTGCTCCTTAGTAATTTTCTCCCATGAGCGCAAAAACCACTTTTCGAGCCAATTTCGCCGCAAAAGCCCATTTTTCCAAAAACACTTACAAAGGGATAAAATGCCAAAATTAGTACAAAAATGGGCACTAATACTATACACAAAAGAGATGAAAATAGACACATAAATGCGTATATCACTTAACAATCATATTAACATCTTTTCCATCAGAAGACATGATGCTTGGAGTCTCCATACAAGTATGGAATTGTGAAAGAAATACACAACTAAAGCTCAACAAGCAATCTTGTGATAAAAAGAGTTTTTCAGGGAAGGAAAAAGGATGTAAGGTTACAGAACCTATGTACAGAGTTGGCTTCACGTACGACCAATGCATAACCCTAAAGAAGGTAGAATTGTCGATTTTAACCCTCTTTTAATGAAAAAAGAAATTCTTTTCAATACCAATTTATGATATGAAAAGATCAACAGAATTCCAGAAAACAACAACCAAAAAGAAAAAAAATCTTTTCCTAAAGCCTTAACTGTGCAAACTCTTATCTCTTTGAAGTCAGGCACATGAGACAAGACGCACTTTCAACACAATTAAGCTGTGTTGGGGTGAACAATAATCAGTCCACCATACACTTTTTGTATAGAATTCTTAATATCCTTTTTCACAGAATGTTTAGACCTTGGTCTTTTCCGGAGAGGTGTAATTAATTCTTTAGAAATTAACTTTTTCGGAGAGGAATTGAGTTTTTTACTTACCTCAGGTGAATTAGTCTTCTGGACAAGTATAAGCTTGTTTGCTAATCGATTTGCTCTCCGTTGAAGTTTATTGACATATCTTATTTTATGTTTGTATTTGTAACACTTAGAGAGTTCATGACCTTAAAAGTACAATAAGAACATGTCAATGTGGAGGACGGTTCAGCCACCATAGATGAGCATGCTGCTAAAAAAATTAAGGTACCTGAAACATGTGAAATAGAATTATCAGTAGACAGGGAAAAATCCATTTTATCCTCCATAGTGGTTGATGAAGTTTCTCCAGGAAGAATATCAAGATTGATGTACGTATTGCTACAATTATCAAAATCAATAATATCACCAAGGAGTGCAACACTTGACTTTTCATCTTTATCTGAATCATAGTGATCAGACATCTCATAATGAGTTGCAGCAATACCTTTCTTCCCGGTGTATTTTCTATGATTTGGACACTCATTAGCAAAATGACCAAAACCTTTACACTTGAAGAATTGTGGCATATCCTCATCATCAGTATCGACGGTGCCCCTATTTTTAGGAGGAGCACGGTCATGAGGTTTGATTGATGACCTTGGTATATCTCTGATGAACCGTTTACTTCTGTTCAAAAGAAGATCTCTAAACTGTCTTGTGATCAGTGAAACTGAGTTGTCAAGATCTTCATCTGATGAATCAGTCTCAGTAGGATCAACAACAGAGTTGCCAACACTTTTACTTTTGTCAAGCAATTTAGTGTTCTTTTGTGATTTGAAAGCAATATCCTTCCCAGATTTGGATGTATGCTCATTAACAAAGATCTTTAACTTCCCAACAAGAGTATTTCTGGAAAGAGTATCAAGGTTATTTCCTTCAACGATGGCATACTTATTAGAATCATATTTGGCTGACAACGATGTGAGAATTTTCATCATAATGTCCTTTTTAGGAATAGTCTTACCCAATGCAAAAGATGCATTAACAATTTTAGACACTTTGTGATTAAACTCATCAAATGAATCTTCATCAGCCATACAAAGGTTTTCCCAATCAGAATTTAGGTTTTGAAGCCTAGCTTCTTTCTCAGAGGAATTTCCTTCGAATACAGTTTCTAAGATATCCTAGGCTTCTTTAGACTTAGTGCACGTACTCACATGGTGCTGAAGATCTGGGGTAATGGCAAGGATGACAGCATTTAATCCATCAGAATTTTGCTTTGCATCAAGAATCTCGGCAGGATCATAGGCACCAATATCCTTTGGAACAGTTACATCGCCTTCTGCAACAACCTAAAGATCATATCCATTAACTACACGAACCAATGATTGAAAATCATGCGCTTGAAGAAAGGCACGCATAGAAATTTTCCACCATAGATAATTCAAGCCATCGAAGACTGGTGGTACGTTTATAGAGATAACATTTCTGTCCATAGAGTCAGATTGCTACAAACACAGACTTATGAGGTCTTAAACGTGTTTGCCTGCTCTGATACCAATTGAAAAAAGCGGGGATCTAACAACCACACCCAATATTTCGTTTAGGAAATCTGTATGGACTAACTCCAATATACTTACAAGAGAAATAACTAGACAGTCAGACTCAATCAAGGAAAATACATCCAAGAGTTATATCTTTGTTTCTCAATGTAATCAGCAAATCAAACAGATAGAAATCCGCGAGCCTGATTATTATGAGAAATAACTTGAACGGTACCAAAGACCAATGTTCAAGTATCAATCAATTTATATCAACAACCAAGGGTTGGATTATCTAATTGATTGAACTATGCACAATCTGTGATATTTCAATAATATAAACAAATATAATACGGAAAAGAAATAACACAGACACCAGAAATTTTGTTAACGAGGAAATTGCAAATGCATAAAAACCTCGGGACCTAGTCCAGATTTTAACACCACACTGTATTAAGCCGCTACAGACTCTAGCCTACTACAAGTTAACTTCGGACTGGAATGTAGTTGATCCCAAACCAATTTCATACTGATTAAGGTACAGTCGCGTTCCTTACGCCTCTTAAATCCCAGCAGGACTCTACGCACTTGATTCCCTTAGCTGATCTAACACACAACTAAGAGTTGCTACGACCCAAAGTCGAAGACTTGATAAACAAATCTGTCTCCCACAGAAAAGTCTATTGAATAGATAAATCTATCTCCCAAAGAAATACCTACGAGTTTTTTTTCTCCGTCTTTTGATAAATCAAGGTGAACAGGAACCAATTGATACACCAGGCTTATATTCCCGAAGAATAGCCTAGTAATATCAATCACCTCACAATGATTTTAACCGTATGGAAGCGGAACAAGATATTGTGGAATCACAAACGATGAGACGAAGATGTTTCTGACTACTTTTTATCTTACCTATAGGAGATTGAATCTCGAGCAAATCTTAGAGAAGATAGTACTTAATATGATAGAACAAAGTAAGATCAGAACACGCAACTACAGAGAAAATAGTTGGGTTTGGCTTCAGAATCCCAATGAAGTCTTTAAATCGTTAACCTGTAATAGTTTTAGAATAACCTAGGTTAAAGGAGAATCGACTCTAGTCGCAACTAGTATCACACATGAGGTGTGGGGATTAGGTTTCCCAGTTTCTAGAGTTCTCCCTTATATAGTCTTCGAATCCAGGTTTGCAATCAATGTTACCTTGGTAACAAAGCATTCAATATTCACCGTTAGATTAAAACCTAATTAGATTCAAGCTAATATCATTCAACCGTTAAATCGAACTTAGATTGTTACACACAAATGAAATGTGCCTTAATTTAAATATGGGTAACCGTACCTAAACGTGTACACTTGGTTGGCTCAACAATAGTTAACCGAACTTAGCCATATGAACACTTTCATATCAACCTTGTTCATCTTAATCACAACTAGTTCAAATGAGTCAAATGAAACTAGTTATAGAGTTTTTCAATTGTTTATATTCTCATAGAAGTATACAAGACACAATTGAAGCAAAATCGATTTTGATTCACTCGAATCAATTCATGAACATTATAGCCACGGTTTGCAAAAGATTGCATTCCTTATTATATAAATGTATTTTTGTTCACGAATAAACCGATTTTAGAACTTAACCCACTCTAGTATGCAAACGGGTACGCATACTTAGAGTTCCGGACTTGGTCTGTCCGCCAGTACGCGAACGGGTACGCATACTGTCGTTTACGACCGAACTCAGTTAAATTCCCGGACCTGAACTGTTACGCCAGTACGCATATGGGTATGCATACTAAGTTCCCAGATTTCAACTTTTAAAACAGTACGCATACGGGGTATGCATACTATAGTTCCCGGACTTGGAATAACTTGCAACTGTTAGCATACAAGTACGCATATTGTGCTATATCCAACCGATGGTTAATTGCTCTAAACTCCATTTTAATCATTGAAACATTTTTAGAAAACGGGAATAGTTGTCCCACACAAACTATTAGCTTCAAAGCAATTTTCAAGTGATCAATAGATCAATACGAAACATTCCGAGTCTACATCAAATGACTGTCTCATACAAATCATGTAAGATGTTACCAGGCGATTTTCACATGATCATCTTTTGACTTTCGTCAAGAATAAAGATGAACTTGGTTAGAGCGAAAGCTTACCAACACATATTTCGAGAAATTTGTTAACGAGTTAAACTCAGCTAGAAATATCAAATGTGTATAAAGTGAAGTCTATATAGCTATATGACTTTTGTCTCAATAGTAGATAGAATAGAAATAGACTTCTGAGTGATAGATGAGTTCAAGTCTCCACATACCTTTTGTTGATGAAGTTCCACAATCTCCCCTTAGTAGTTCTTCGTCTTCAATCGATGAACGCCGTGAAGTCTAAAGCTCAACTACACATTCTATCCTAGTCCGAGACATAACTATAAGTAGACTAGAAATCAAGAATTATAGTTTTGACAACTAAACTTGACAAACAAGCTTGAGATAGAAACTCTTGCGAATTCGACCGAGCAGTGCTCTAACAATCTCCCCCTTTGTCAATTTTAGTGACAAAACTATCAATAAATATGAATTACAAAATAAATAAACTTTGTAGCTTCTCCTCCAAATGCTTGATTTCCTTGGTTCTTCAACATTACTAGAAATCTTCGTCACTTCCAAGTACTCCAGTGATTCTGAACGTGTTCAACTCAGCATCATAGTGTTTGAAGATCCGTATCCATAAGATGTTTTCGTATTGTTATACAGTGTAATAGTATTATGACATAGCATCAAAGTTCAGTGGTATCACAACTTTGACAATAATACTATGGTGATATGTATCACTCCCCCTTAATCAATACTTCATCTCACAATGAAAACCACTCCCCCTTACATAATGATCCGTAAACCATATGTATTTGTAGTGTGAACTACACAATAATTCTCCCCCTTTTTGTCAATATAAATTGGCTAAGGTACGAAAACTAGCGGGATCATAATGAAATTCTCATAGAGATACTTCATGACTAAAAGAGAACATATCAACTTTGTTTCGATGATTTTACATAGTTGAAACTTAGTGTATTCATCAAGGAGTTTATAAAGATACAAGAAAACTCCTACAATATTCCACAGTTGCACTCCCCACAAAGATTTGGCAATTAAGCACAAGTTCAATTAAGAACTCTCCCCCATAAAATGTCATTCCCGAAAGAACAACAAGAGCGACCTTAGTTTTACAAGAAAAGAAGGATTTCTTTGGACATTAACAAATTACATGAGACATGAATTTTTATCCAAAAAACTCAATTAAATTAACCACAAGAGAACCCATGATTAATTTAATCGGAAATGCTCAACATAAGAGAATTTACGGAGCCATACAGTACTTTCACATATAAGTGGATCAGGGAAAGATCAATACTGCGGAATATACAATGATTAGTTTTATTTTTCATCAATATTCTCATAATGAAACAATAAGACTTAATCTTTGACATCAAAAGTTCATTCTATTTTCCATCAATATTTGCATAATGACATAATAGACTTTAACTTTTGACATATATGGGACAATCATAGTTCAGGGTCGCAAACACTCATATCCCATAATATTATTTGCAATATATAAAACCAATAAAGATTAATACTGCAAAATTATCTTCTAAATAAACTTTAGAATTTAAATAAATAAATCTAAAAACATTGCAAGATGAAAATCGTTGGCAATAGCAATGTGTAATCACAAGATAGGCTATTCCAACCCTTAGTTATCCTTCTTGAAACACAAGAATAAATTCTCATAAGAAGTTTCCTAGACATTAAGACCTCTGAAAAATTCTTTATCGTCCCCGAACTCCTTGTCGTCAACAACCATTGGAACATAAGGTTCGTGAAGAAAGGAGTCAATTCCAACAAACCTTCTTGACTTATGCTGAACCAGGGCCTTCTGAATTTCAAGAGTTCTTAGAATAATAAGCTTTATTTGTTGAATCTCCTTCCTTGTTTTCTTCAACTCTTCAAGAATACCAGAAAACTTCTGAAGATTAGAGGGGATAGCCCTTGGTTTCTTCATATTCTTCCTTTTTCTCTTCAAAGTTGTAGAGGAAGGAAAAAGGATGTAGGGTTACGGAACCTATGTACAGAGTAGGCTTCACGTACGACCAATGCATAACCCTAAAGAAGGTAGAATTGTCGATTTTAACCATCTTTTAATGAAAAAAGAAATTCTTTTCAATACCAATTTATGATATGAAAAGATCAACAGAATTCCAGAAAACAACAACCAAAATGAAAAAAAATCTTTTCCTAAAACCTTAACTGTGCAAACTCTTGTCTCTTTGAAGTCAGGCACATGAGACAAGACGCACTTTCAACACAATTAAGCTATGTTGGGGTGAACAATAATCAGTCCACCATACACTTTTTGTATGGAATTCTTAGTATCCTTTTTCACATAATGTTTAGACCTTGGTCTTTTCCGGAGAGGTGTAATTAATTCTTTAGAAATTAACTTTTTCGGAGAGGAATTGAGTTTTTTACTTACCTCAGGTGAATTAGTCTTCTGGACAAGTTTAAGCTTGTTTGCTAATCGATTTGCTCTCCATTGAAGTTTATTGACATATCTTATTTTATGTTTGTACTTGTAACACTTAAAGAGTTCATGACCCTTAAAAGTAGAATAAGAACATGTCAATGTGGAGGACGGTTCAGACACCATAGATAAGCATGCTGCAAAACAAATTGAGGTACCTGAAACATGTGAAATAGAATTATCAGTAGACAGGGAAAAATCAATTTTATCCTCCATAGTGGTTGACGAAGTTTCTCCAGGAAGAATATCAAGATTGATGTACGTATTGCTACAATTATCAAAATAAATAATATCACCAAGGAGTGCAACACTTGACTTTTCATCTTCATCTGATCATAGTGATCAGACATCTCATCAAGAGTTGCAGCAATACCTTTCTTCCCGGTGTATTTTCTACGATTTGGACACTCATTAGCGAAATGACCAAAACCTTTACACTTGAAGCATTGTGGTATATCCTCATCATCAGTATCGACGGTGTCCCTGTTTTTAGGAGGAGCACGGTCATTAGGTTCGATTGATGACCTGGTGCTTAAGGAAAAGAATGTTTCTAAGATATCCCAAGCTTCTTTAGACTTAGTGCACGTAATCACATGGTGCTGAAGATATGGGGTAATGGCATGGATGACAACATTTAATCCATCAGAATTTTGCTTTTCATCAAGAATCTCGGCAGGATCATAGGCACCAATATCCTTTGGAACAGTTACATCTCCTTCTGCAACAACTGTAGGATCATAGCCATTAATTAAATGAACCCATGATTGAAAATCATGTGCTTGAAGAACGGCACGCATATAAATTTTCCACCATAGATAATTCGAGCCATCGAAGACTGGTGGTACGTTTATAGAGTTATCGTTTCTGTCCATAGAGTCAGATTGCTACAAACACAAACTTATGAGGTCTTAAACGTGTTTGCCTGCTCTGATACCAATTGAAAAAAGCGGGGATCTAACAACCACACCCAATATTTCGTTTAGGAAATCTGTATGGACTAACTCCAATATACTTACAAGAGAAATAACTAGACAGTCAGACTCAATCAAGGAAAATACATCCAAGAGTTATATCTTTGTTTCTCAATGTAATTAGCAAATCAAACAGATAGAAATCCGCGAGCCTGATTATTATGAGAAATAACTTGAACGGTACCAAAGACCAATGTTCAAGTATCAATCAATTTATATCAACAACCAAGGGTTGGATTATCTAATTGATTGAACTATGCACAATCTGTGATATTTCAATAATATAAACAAATATAATACGGAAAAGAAATAACACAAACACCAGAAATTTTGTTAACGAGGAAATCGCAAATGCAGAAAAACCTCGGGACCTAGTCCAGATTTTAACACCACACTGTATTAAGCCGCTACAGACTCTAGCCTACTACAAGTTAACTTCGGACTGGAATGTAGTTGATCCCAAACCAATTTCATACTGATTAAGGTACAGTCACGTTCCTTACGCCTCTTAAATCCCAGCAGGACTCTACGCACTTGATTCCCTTAGCTGATCTAACACACAACTAAGAGTTGCTACGACCCAAAGTCGAAGACTTGATAAACAAATCTGTCTCCCACAGAAAAGTCTATTGAATAGATAAATCTATCTCCCAAAGAAATACCTACGAATTTTTGTTCCGTCTTTTGATAAATCAAGGTGAACAGGAACCAATTGATACACCAGACTTATATTCCCGAAGAACAGCCTAGTAATATCAATCACCTCACAATGATCTTAACCGTATGGAAGCGGAACAAGATATTATGGAATCACAAACGATGAGACGAAGATGTTTATGACTACTTTTATCCTACTTATCGGAGATTGAATGTTGAGCAAATCTTAGAGAAGATAGGACTTAATACGATAGAACAAAGTAAGATCAGAACACGCAACTACAGAGAAAATAGTTGGGTCTGGCTTCAGAATACCAATGAAGTCTTTAAATCGGTAACCTGTAATGGTTTTAGAATAACCTAGGTTAAAGGAGAATCGACTCTAGTCGCAACTAGTATCACACATGAGGTGTGGGGATTAGGTTTCCAGTTACTAGAGTTTCCCTTATATAGTCTTCGAATCAGGGTTTGCAATCAATGTTACCTTGGTAACAAAGCATTCAATATTCACTGTTAGATGAAAACCTGATTAGATTCAAGCTAATATCTTTCAACCGTTAGATCGAACTTAGCTTGTTACACACAAATGAAATGTGCCTTCATTTAGATATGGGTAACCGTACCTAAACGTGTACACTTGGTTGGCTCAACAATAGTTAACTGAAGTTAGCCATATGAACACTTTCATATCAACCTTGTTCATCTTAATCACAACTAGTTCAAATGACAAAAATGAAACTAGTTATAGAGTTTTTCAATTGTTTATATTCTCATAGAAGTATACAAGACACAATTGAAGCAAAATCGATTTTGATTCACTAGAATCAATTCATGAACATTATAGCCACGGTTTGCAAAAGATTGCATTCCTTATTATATAAATGTATTTGTTCACGAATAAATCGATTTTAGAACTTAACCCACTCAAGTATGCAAATGGGTACACATATTTAGAGTTCCGGACTTGGTCTGTCCTCCAGTATGCGAACGGGTACGCATACTGTCATTCACGACCGAACTCAGTTAAATTCCCGGACCTGAACTGTTATGCCAGTACGCATACGGGTATGCATATTAAGTTCCCGTACTTTCACCAAACCAAGCAGTACGCATACGGGCATGCATACTATGGTTCCCGGACTTGGAATAACTTGCAACACTTAGCATACAAGTACGCATACTGTGCTATAACCAACCAATGGTTAATTGCTGTAAACTCCATTTTAATCATTGAAACATTCTTAGAAGACAGGAATAACTGTGTCACACAAACTATTAGATTAAAAGAAATTTTCAAGTGATCAATAGATCAATACGAAACATTCTGAGTCTACATCAAATGACTGTCTCACAAAATCATGTAAGATGTTACCAGGCGATTTTCACATGATCATCTTTTGGATTTCGTAAAGAATAAAGATGAACCTGGTTAAAGCGAAAGCTTACCAACACATATTTCGAGAAATATGTAAGTGAGTTAAACTCAGCTTGAAATATCAAATGTGTATAAAGTGAAGTCTATATAGCTATACGACTTTTGTCTCAATATGAGATAGAATAGAAATAGAGTTCCGAGTGATAGATGAGTTCAAGTCTCCACATATCTTTTGGTTATGAAGTTCCACAAGCTCCCTTTAGTAGTTCTTTGTCTTCAATCGATGAACGCCGTGAAGTCTAAAGCTCAACTACACATTCTATCATAATCTGAGACATAGCTATAAGTAGACTTGAAAAGACGAGGGTACCCAAATATACCTCAATTTAAAACTTTTCCACCTATAAGTCCTTTCTCCGAAAATGATTGTCTATGGACTGAGTCGAGACAATACAACTAATCGGTTCACACTTCGTGTGATCGTCTATGGATACGAGATCGGGACAATACAACAACGAAGTATGTTTACTTGATAAAAGGTTCGGATTTAACCAAACACAATAGGAATGCTATCAAGTAAATAGGAATTAACGTTTGTGTAATTTACTTTAAATTATAATAACAACAATTATAATTGCGGAAAACAAAAGTAAATGACACAGCAAGATTTTGTTAACGAGGAAACCGTAAATGCAGAAAAACCCCAGGACCTTGTCCAGAATTGAATACTCTTAGGATTAAGCCGCTATACAAAATCTAAACCAACTTAGTATGGTTGAGACCAAGCAACTAAACCTATAGTTCACCTAGTTTCGTCTGTATCCCTGCGCCTCCAACTTGCAATAAGTCAAGCACTTGGAACAATTCCTTTGGTTCGAATTCCAAACAGTAAAGGAACAACAAATCTGTTCGGTAACAACTCTTTTCAATCAAGTGATATGAGTTTGACAAAGGCTCTTCCGTTTAACCAATAAACTCCTTTGTCGGGTCCTTAGATCAATCTCTCAACAACTACCGAAGTAATTGTTAAACTATGCAATCAATACTATTAATCCCAAAGAGGTGTATTGATGCCGATTTACTCAACTAATCAATCCAATCTATCACAAGGATAAACCGATTATAGTTTGATCCCTTTCCAGCCGAAACAAGTATAATGCACACCAAAGATTATGAACCCAAAAAGTCTTCTTGTATTCAAATCTTCTTTGATCTTCAATCAGCACACAATCAACTTGAATCTCTTGTGATCAATCACACACAGAACGGAGTCTGTTAACGTTGGATTATCACAAGACGTCTTTAGATCTATAAACAGTCTAAAGATCCCCGTCGAAACTTCGATCTAGTTTGAGTAAATCTTATATCAGAAGAGAAGATTCTCAAGCATAAACAAACTAGGTGCAATCAAATTTCAACCACCGTTAGTCAATCAAATCAATCGAAAACTAAAATAAACTGCAATTATCTAGTTTCCCACCAACGGTACTAATAGAGCTTCTCAATCCCAAAGAAATCTTTAAACTGAGCGGCCGTAAGAGATTTCGCTTAATTAGGTTACTTTCCTCTCCGAATAGGCGGCTCCACCAGTAACAACACAACTGAGGTAGTTTTGTTGGCTCTGAGGATTAGTTTGCTAGGAATGCAAACTTAAGTATTTATAGACAAGGAAGTTTGGACACCAAGGAATTTCCAAAACCGAATATTCTCAAAGATATGCAATAAACACAAAATCGGTTTTTCATAACTCCTGGAAATGCACTGTCCAAATATTGACCGAAATCCAGATAGAAAAATCTATAATCAGTAAATGCACATTACTAATTATTATTTTCTAAA
>JAJJMB010007130.1:1249734-1501129 GCA_023531105.1 Papaver atlanticum
TAAGTCAGGCCTTGTGAATAGTTTTACCAAGATACATAAACAAGTTTATGAGCGGTTATACTAAACACACATATTGGTAATTCAAAATAGATTTGCTATGAATAAAAATACCAATAAGCCTAGCGATTTCCCTTTCGATTCACAAAACGAGTTTATGAACTTACTTCCTTTAAACGAATGTAAAACATTGTTTCCTAGGATGAAATTTTCACTCATACCCATACATAATCACAATAGCATTCATATGATCATGTCGATATCTTATATACAAAGTTTAATGGTTAAGCAATAAACCTCATATTGTATTCCTTAATACTATGTCTAACTAGAGTATCATACACAGCTTCGCAGTTATGTTTTCAATATGCACGACTTGAAAGATACGTTAGGGAGTGAAACAGTTCAAGTCAAATGTTACTAACCTCAAGAGGAAGGATGATGTTGTCGTTGTAGCTCCATACTTCTTCACATTCTTCAAGTCTTCATGTAATACTTGTAAGTCTCATATCCTAATACTTTCAAGCTAACCTATACGAAGTTGACTCTAGTGTATAATCAAGCGACTCTTTAAATGAGTTTTGATTCACTAAAATATGACAACCAAACTTGACATACCAACGCTTGGTGGGTTCAACCGAGCCATGCTCTAACAAGACTAGAAATCAAGACTTATAGTTTTGACAACTAAACTTGATAAACAAGCTTGAGAGTTCAACCGAGTAGTGCTCTAACAAGGATACATGTATTTATATAGTTTATGTAACTCTAATTCTGATACAAACTTCATGTGCAAACAACTTGGGCAACAAGACTTCTGGAAACTTTTGGAATCTTCTTTCACGAGCTAGACTGGCTTTATTAGCGGGCCTTCCGTGTATTTTTGTCGGCGCCAATGTCTGTACCCAAAATTACTTTTAGGCACAAACACGATGATTTGGTGATGATTATAGAAAATTAGGGTAAAAATATGGTTAGAAACGAATTGAAAGGAAAACAAAGAAGACAAAGGCTTTAACGTGGTTCGGCATTGTGCCTACATCCACGGATGAATCTACCCAAGGAGAGTTATCTTATTGATTAGATTACAAAGGCTTCCCTTCTAGGGTTTTTCTTGGTGTATTCTTCCATGTCTATTAGGGTTAAGATTCCCTGTGTCTATACAATTGTGCCAACTTGCATTTCAAGTAATATGGATGTTCTAGAACCTTCTTTTTGGATCTTGGATACGGATTGGCGGAAACGAACCAGTAGAATGGGTCGTTGGGCATGAGACAAAATTTATCTTGCTAATAAGGCTTGCGTCAGTTGATATTGGTGCCCAAATATTATGGTACAAACACGTACCTAGTATACGAACGGTTCTACCTGAGTTAGGTCCGGGACGGCTGTTTACGAAACGGGTTTGCGAACGGCTGGACATGCAAAGGTACGGAGCTGCTGTTCGCGTACCTAGTTTGCGAACACAGTGGTTAAGTTCTAAAATCGGTAGTGTATGATTCTCATACTCATGAACTAAAATATTTATGAATTAAGGAATGCAATCTTTGCAAACCGTGACTTAATGTTCATGAATTGAATCTTGTATAAGTACTTTGTACCATTACGAATCAATCCGATTTTGTTTAATTTGTTCATATATATTTCTATGAGATAGTGAAAAATTGAACAACTCTATTTGAAACACAATTAGATTCATTTGATTATCTTTCATAATTGATTGATCATCATATTTGATCTAGAAGTGTTAGATGAATATGGTTAAGACAAAAGTGTTCATATGGCTAACTTCGGTTAATTCTTATTGAGCCAACTCAATATACACGTTTAGGCACAGTTACCCATATCTAAATGAAATATCACAGGTTGCGGTTTCCCCGTTAACAAAATTTCTGGTGTCTGTGTTATTTCTTTTCCGCATTATATTTGTTTATATAATTGAAATATCACAGGTTGTGCGTAGTTCAATCAGTTGATAAATCCAACCTTGTTTGTTGGATATAACTTGATTGACACTTGGGCATTGGTCTTTGGTAACGTCCAAGTTATTTCTTATATCATTCAGGCTCACGGATTTCTATCTGTTCGATTTTCTGATTGCATTGAGAAATAGAGATAAATCTCTTTGATATCTTTCTTGATTGAGCTCGCATTTAGGTTGGTGCTCTCAGAATTATATTGGACTTTAGTCCATACAGATTTCCGAACGAATTATTGGGTGTGGTTGTTATACCATTGCTTTTTCAACAACTAAAAAAAACAACAGTGAAATTCAAATGCCAAACAGTTTGCCAAAGCTCGATTAACTCGGAAACAATTTAATATTTGTCCGCTTGTTCAACTCCCAACTGAGTATTTTACCGTCCTAAGAGCGAAAAAAATCTACTGTCTTAAGAGCAAAAAAAACTTTTCATAATTTTTGCTAGACGCATGGTAATTAAATGAACATAACTGTCAGTACTATCCCAGGCATAACCAAGAGACATTGTGAACGAATAACTATATTGACACAATAGATATAACAAATGCTGATTAAGATCCTGGAGAAGAATGACAAACCTTTATTTTACAATTTTCATTCAGTTGTGGTCCTAAATTGATATTTATCAAGATTTAACGGTCACTGCCCATTTTAATCATAGATTTTATATCTTTCTATTAATTACCGCCAATGCAAATTCGAGCTTCTATTCTATCGATGTACGTGTATTTTCAAATTGAAAAGATATTTTCTAATGAAAAAAATCAAGAAAAAATATGTCTTTTATAAGGTTGTTGTATGTTGTCATGTTCTTTTTATTTGATGATAGTTCTCAAAAAATCTGAATGGTAGAATAAACTGACAATTTTTTTTATGTTGAATTCCCATATAAAGAAATTGACCTAGTTCTCTTTCAAATCATAAGAAATTAAATATATTTTCGTGTCTGAGAAAATAAAACATATAATAAAAGTTATCTTAAAAAACATTTCAATCATACATGTTTAGGCTTAAACGAATTCCTAATTTTCTCACTAATTCCGAAATTATTGAAATTCTTAAATACCTTCACAGACGGTATATACGTCATAAGAGTTGTATATTTATAACTTCCCATCGATAATTTTAAACTTCTCATCGACACTTTAATTTATTTATCAACAACGTAAAAAATTCCCTTCTATATGTAGTTGCAAGTTTTTTGTCAATTTCCTTATTAATAATTAAATATCACTCTACAAATATTAGAGGATGATATCCAATATGTATCTTCCAATCCAAGATATTTCGTGAGGAATGTTTTGTCCAAGAAACAAAGACCAAGATAACCTTTGAGGGATTGTCGCATCTCAGGTTTGACTTCTCTTGTTTCTTATATTTGTAATTATTATGTTTCTACACAAAATATAAACATATTTTATGTATACTTTGGCCGTAGTGAAATGACTCAAAGGTTGCTTATTGGTTATGTGAAATTACATCTGCATCATAATGAAATCTCAAAATGCCTACTCTCTGGGCCCAGAGGCTCTAAAGAATGCCAAGAACAACTATGTGAAGTATTCTAAAATCAGTTTGAAATTAGACTTTCAAACTTTCATTTGATGATAGGTATTTCAAGTTGAAGGAGTCATAACAATCATCGGATGTCAGTAGTGACTTAGCTATCAGCTATCCCTACAGTAATTGAAAAAAAATCAGATAAGTATTAACACTGCAACTCTCAGTTTCTTGAATGAGATGATTAAATTTTTTTATTTGATGATAAGGAAAAAATAAATATTCATTTAACGTATGTAGGCGTTAGAGTTAAATACGTTGGTTATCCGGAAGACATATCACATATTAAGAAGAAGCCGAGATAAAAGTCTCATCCCCACATGTATCTTTTGATTTTAGATTTAGTATATCCTAGAAAAATGGTGACTGAAATAATATTACATTGTGAAAATATCTGAGGAACCCATAGGTAAATCCTCTCTCTTCCAAAATATAAGATATTCATATAAAAAAGTAAGTTTTGAATTGACTTTATATTTTCAAATATTCTGCATGACTAAACTGACCTTTACTTTTTGCGTATTGTTTGAAAAATTTATTAAAACTTTTTTTCCCATTGTATACGGTGAATTAATGGATGCCGTTATTTATCGTCGGAGTTTTTCTTAAAAATCAGGATAAAAACAATACTGCAACAAATATTTTACCCTTTAAAAATTAAGCATGTTTATCCAACATTCTTTACTCAGACTCTTCAGATTAGTCCTTTTATTCATTGTCATATCTAACCCTCATGTCATACATGCCGAGTAGTGTTTTTATTAAACGAATCATTCAGATCATGCAAAGGTATACAAATTTTTAAATTTCTAAAAAATAAATAAATTGTGTCATTAATTACTCATTACGTTAATTTGTGATAAACAAAAATACATAGATCCCCACTAAGCGATGGAGTTTTACTTGTGGTAGGTTTGGATTGCTTTATAAGACTGAATGTCATCTTAGTGTTGGAATCATATGATATACTCTTAACACTAAGATGAGGCAGGTTTGTTTCTAAACACACATTAAAACAAACAAAAGTAAGGTATGTTTTTATTGTTGCTCTATAAGTCTTAATAATGTATTTTTTTTTATGGTATCTCAATAGAAGTTCTGATTCATTTGAGAGTATAGATTCCTAAAATAGGAAATTGATGAGATTTTTTCATTGTTTTGATCGTGGCTTAAACAGATAATAATTGTAAAATTCTTTTTCAAGTTTTTCTCCTAATTCTTATTAATCTCTTTTTTCGTCTTTTGAATTCATTTTTCGGCCTTATAGTATTTCCGGTGGAAAATTATGTTGTTGTTTTTTACTTAGAAAATATAACACACTTTATAATATGTAGACAATGTAAACACAACAATAGAGAATAGTCAATAATGCAAACACAACAATCAACAAACACCATCAGAGAGACCCATGGGATTATGGAAATGCCAGATAACGTACCTGATTGAATGAGTGGATGGTACTCCTTTTGCATAGCTTCGTTGACCAGGGATACCAATCCATCGGCACTATGCACTCCATTGTTTAATTCATCAGTCACCCTCTTATGCACCTTCAGGTTGAAAGTTTCATCACCACAAGTTTCCATTGAGGAGTTTGCAGATACCCTAAGGAGTTTGTGGCTCTTATATTCAACCGCTCGATTCAGCATCACCAATGACCCATTGGGAAAGGTGCAGCGTGTATCTAACCCGGATACTATTCTTCCTTGTGACAAAGGCAGCGCTATGACGACAGTCCCAGCACGCACTGGTGAACCCCAAAATCCAGCCCTCAAAACACCCAAGCTCAATCAAGATCAGGAACCTCAACATCACCATTGTCAATCTTCTCTTAAAGGGAATGAATTTATTTATTTATTTATTATTATTATTTATTTATTTTTGTTGAAGGAAACAAATTTTTATTTATCTAAAAGATAAAATGTAGATAAAAGTAAGGGGTATAAAGATAAAAAGTTACCTCTAATATCAGGGTACAACTTAGGAATTTCTCCATTATTCTCAAAAATAATAAAACTACCAGATATATGTTTGTTTTTTTTATATATATTACACATGTTAGTTTTAATTTTAGTAATAATCTATCATTTAATAAGGGTAGTCATGATATTTCCTCCGGTCCCCTTAATATTTTGACTTAGTCAAAGAGGACAGATAAAAAAAGACGAAGGGAGTAGTTCAGGGTTCTGCTGCTTTCAAATTGGCTAAAAAGCTTTAGTCTATTAGAATTGCTCTCTCAAAATGGAATACAAATCACTTTGGTGATATCAATAAGAGTGTTGATAAACTACAAACCATTTATTTGTCATTCAAGCATAACCTCATTCAGTTGAAAACACCTGGAAAGCTATTGAGATTAATGAAGATTTAAAGAAGTGGCATCAAATCCAACATGACTTCCACAAATAGAAATCTAGAGACAATTTCATCAAAGAAATGGGTTACAACACTTAGTATTTCCATACTTTAACTAAAAGAAAGAGAGCTAGGAAAAACATAGATTCTTTAAAGGATAAAGATGGGCATTGGTTACATTCAAGAGAAGATATCTCAAATTTGTTAAATTAACATTTTAAAGAGATAAGTACTTCCACTAATCATTGTTAATCAAGAACACTTATACAATTTCCTACATACTCCTTTGTTTGAAGAAGACAACAACATTCTTCTAGATCCTCCATATGAAGAGGAAATTCTTAGTACTTTAAAAGGTAAGGAAAGTTGGTTAGCACCAGGACATGAAGGTTTTCAAGCAGGGTTTTACAAAGAAGCCATCAACTTTTGCTGAGTTTAAACCAATTGTTCTTTGCAATACTTCTTACAAGATTATTTCCAAGATAATGGTAAGTAAAATGAAGCCTCTCATATATAAAATAGTTTCTCCTTATCAAGATGCTTATGTTTCTGGTGGAATAATTAATGATACCACAATTATAGATCATGAACTTGTTCATTCTATAAAAGGGAAAGAAGGTGAAAGTGGATGGTTGGCTCTTAAAGTAAATTCACAACTTTTGATAGACTTGAATGGGATTTTCTTCTTAAAGTCCTAAAGAGTTTTCGCTTTTCAGATGAATGGAATCAATTGACACATTAATGCATCAGTACAACTTCTTTATCTATTATTCTTAATGGTTTTCCATGTGAAGGGTTTAAACCATCTAAAGGAATTAGGCAAGGAGACCCTCTGTCTCGTTACCTATTTAAGCTAGTAATGAAATGGTTATCAAGAACTTTAACTGAAGCTCATCATTATAAAAAAATATTAAGGGTACCAAAGTAGTCATAGGAGCCCCCTATTAATCATCTTCTATTTGCAGATGATTGCCTCAACTTTACTCAAGCTAATTTAACCAGTGTGGATAAATTATTGCAAGTCATGCAAGATTTTAGTTCACAATATGGTCAACTCACTAATTTTGGAAAATCATCCATTTTATTTATCAATAATATGGATCCTGATATTTGTAATACTCTTAGGAACATTCTAGGGGTGATATACATGGATAAGAATGAAAAGTATTTAGGTTCTCTATTGCTTATTGGGAGATCCAGAATGAGCTATTTGAGGAAATCAATCATGATTTTGAGAGAAGATTATCAAATTGGCAGGGTATTGATCTTGTTCAAGCAGGCAAAACTACTATGGTCAAGGTTTTTCTTAGTTCCGTGCCTATCCAATAGAGGTTCCAATCTTATAGGTTGGAAAAATCTAAGCATCCCCAAGGAAGTGGGAGGCTTAGGATTTAGAGACTTAAAAAATGTTTAACTATGCTTTACTCACTAGTTGGCTTGGAGGATTTGTTTCCAATCTGACAAACTAATGGCTCAAGTGATTAAGTCTAAATATTTAAAAAATGAGGAGTTCATGCATATCAATTCTAATAGAAGTAATACTTCTTGGGTCCGGGGGGTATTGAAGTAAG
This sequence comes from Papaver atlanticum, assembly GCA_023531105.1. NCBI lineage: Eukaryota > Viridiplantae > Streptophyta > Magnoliopsida > Ranunculales > Papaveraceae > Papaver > Papaver atlanticum. Next base: position 1,257,199 of record JAJJMB010007130.1, read on the forward strand.
ATTATCCATTTTGCAAGTCAATTATTGCATTGAGGTCAACAATGGAAAAAAGACAAGAATTTGGCATGATAGTTGGATTATTAGTTTGGATTTCAAACTATAACTATTAAGTCCTGATCATCTTGGATATGTTTATGTAGGTGAACTGTTATTTGCCGACTCTTTGACATGGAATATATCTCTGCCAGATATCTTCTCTCTAGATGTTACTGAAAAGATCAAAAGAATGCAAATTTCAATCCATGAGGAGGATGTTATCAGATGGAAGCCAAACAAAAAAGGTATCTTCACTGTCAAAAGGGCATACAACAAATTAATGGAAAACAAAGTTAACAGTCAAGCTGCTCTTAATATAGTCCCTACAAGTACATGGAAAACATTTTGGAAGATGAAGCTCCCTCATAGAATCAATCTGTCATATGAAAATATCTTAAGGGAACCGTTCCCACAATACCAAGACTTGCTCAATATAACAGGTTTATAGATCTTTATTGTGGCATATGCAATCACACTGAAGAATCTCTGCATCATCTTCTCATCAGTTGCAATCATACAAGAGCAATTTGGAGAATGATTGATGTAGATATTGTTAGAGCATTGCTCGGTCGAACTCGCAAGCGTTGCTATCTCAAGCTTGTTTGTCAATGTTAGTGATCAAAACTATAAGTCTTGATTTCTAGTCTACTTATAGTGATGTCTCGGACTAGGATAGATTGTGTAGTTGAGCATTAGACTTCACGGCGTTCATCAATTGAAGACGAAAAACTACTAAGGCGAGCTTGTGGAACTTCATTAAAAAAAAGTATCTGGAGACTAAAACTCATCTATCACTTGGAAAGTCTATTTCTACTCTATCTCCTATATTGAGACAAAAGTCATATTACTATATAGTTGTCGATCATACACATTTGAGATTTCGAGCTGAGTTTAACCCGCTTACATATTTCTCGGAATATGTGTTGGTAAGATTTCGCTTCAACCATGTTCATCATATATTCTTGACGAAAGTCAAAAGATGATCATGTGAAAATCGCCGAGTAACATCTTACATGGTTTGTGTGATACAATCATTTGGTGTAGACTTGGAATGTTTCGTTATGATTATTTCAATAAATTGAAAATTGCTTTGATGCTAATAGTGTGTGAAAATGGCTATTGTCATCCTCTAAGAAAGTTTAGATGATTGAAATAAGAGTTTTGAATACTTAACCATCATTGGATTATAAACATAGTGTGCATTCTTGCATGTATGTGATCCATGACCGGAACTAAAGTATGCATACCCGTATGCGTACTTGTAGTTGTGAAATTCCGTGTACCAAGTACACATACCGGTATGCATACTTGCGTAAGGTATAGGTCCGGGAATTTCTTATGGGATTTGGAAGTGTACTAAGTATGCGTACCCGTTTGCATACTGGCGAACCCAAACTCAGATCGTCTACTTAAGTATGCGTACCCGTTTGCATACTTGAGTGGTTAAAGTTCTAAAATCGGTTGGCTCGTGAACTAATACATTTATATATTAAGGAATGCATTCTTTGCAAACCGTGACTATAATGTTCATGAATTGATTCAAGTGAATCAAACCGATTTTGCTTCAACTGTGTTCTTGTATACTTCTATGAGAATATAACAATTGAACAACTCTTTAATTAGTTTCATTTGAGTCATTTGAACTAGTTATGGTTAAGATGAATAAGGTTGATATGAGAGTGTTCATATAGCTAACCTCGGTTAACTACGGTTGAGCCAACATGGTGTACACGTTTAGGTACGGTTACTAAACCTAAATGAGGGTACATTTCATTTGTGTATAACAAGCTAAGTTTGATCTAACGGTTGAAAGATATTAGCTTGAATCTAATCAGGTTTTCATCTAACGGTGAATATTGAATGCTTTGTTACCAAGGTAACTTAGATTGCAAATCCTGATTTGAAAACTATATAAAGGAGAACTCTAGCAACTGGGAAACCTAATCCCTATACCTCCTGTGTGATACTAGTTGTATAAGCTAGAGTCGACTCTTCTTTAACCTTAGGTTTTTCACGAAACCCTGTAGGTTAACGACTTAAAGACTTCATTGGGATTGTAAAGCCAGACCCAACTATTTTCTCTGTAGTTGCGTGATCTGATCTTGCTGTTTCTATCGTGTTTGAGTACTATCTTCTTTAAGATTGACTCGAGATTTCATTTCCGATAAGAAAGATAAAAAGTAGCCACAAACATCTTCGTCTCATCGTTTGTGATTCCACAATATCTCGTTTCGCTACCATACGATTAAGATTATTGTGAGGTGATTGATATTTTTAGGATGTTCTTCGGGAATATAAGACCAGTATATCAATTGGTTCCTGTTCACCTTGATTTATCAAAAGACAGAACAAAACTCGTAGGTATTTATGTGGGAGACAGATTTATCTATTTCTATAGACTTTTCTGTGTGAGACAGATTTGTTTATCAAGTCTTCGACTTTGGGTCGTAGCAACTCTTGGTTGTGGGTGAGATCAGCTAAGGGAATCAAGTACGTAGTATCCAGCTGGGATCAGAGACGTAAAGAGTGTAACTGTACCTTGAATCAGTGTAAAATTGATTAGGGTTCAACTACAGTACAATACGAAGTTCATTGGTAGTAGGCTAGTGTCTGTAACATCTTAATACAGTGTGGTGTTCAAATCTGGACTAGGTCTCGGGGTTTTTTTGCATTTGCGGTTTTCCTTGTTAACAAAATTCTGGTGTCTGTGTTATTTCTTTTCCGCATTATATTTTGTTATATAATTGAAATATCACAGGTTGTGCGTTGAATCGATCAATTTGGAAATCGAACCTTTGGTTGTTGATTGAAATTGATTGATCCTTGAACATTAGTCTTTGGTACCGTTCAAGTTATTTCTCTTATATTCAATTGGGCTCGCAAATTCCTATTTGCTGATTGTGGATTGAATTGAGAGATAGAGATATAAAACTCTTCAATATACTTTTCTCTAGATTGAGTCTAACTGTCTAGGTAATTCTCTTGAAAGTATATTGGAGTTTGTCTATTCAGATTGCCAAACAAAATATTGGGTGTGGTTGTTAACCCCCATTTTTTCAATTGGTATCAGAGCAGGCAAGACCTGATAAGTCTGTGTTTGTAGCAATCTGATTTCTGTAGACCTACGAAGTATCTCACAAATTACGTACATAGAGATGTCTTCCAAAGTTTCTGATCAGGCCAAAAATCTTGGGTTTCCCTCAAGGGATAACTCCTTAGCAGATTCTTCCGAATCCCGAGGGAAAAACAAGAGATTTGACATCATGTCAGAATCAGAAATGGAACTCACTAGATCGTTAAAAAAATCTGCTGATATCATTGATTTCCAAGGCTCTAAAATCAAGACTCTTGAAGAAAAGAATGATCAGCTCATTGATGAATTCGAGAAATCTCTTGAAAGAGAACGTGAACTCTATTGCTTTATTGAATCCCTCTCTAACAATATCAAAAAGTTGGTTCAAGAAACTACTCTACAGCATGAAAAGATTAGTATGCTTGAAGACACTATGAGAGAGAAGTCAATTAGAGAAGAACGTTTATTCAAGGCTCATTCATCAGAAATAAACAGTCATTGTGTTGAGAAAGAGAAACTTGCTGCATCTCTTCAATGTGCCCAAGAACAGTGTAACACCTTGATAAAGGAAAACTCTGTTTTGATGAGTATGTCATCCTCTGTACCTTCCTCCGATACTCACAAGGTTTTACCCAGCGTGAAGAAAATTCCCTCCAAGAAATTACCCACTGTGAATCATTTGCAAAATTCACATGTGTCGGAAAAGGTTATGAGTCAAGGCGATTATGTTTCTAATCCACAATGTTGTTCCTTCTGTGGGAAAAAGAATCACTTTGCTCTTCATTGTTTTGCCAGAAAGAAACAAATCTAAAATCTTCATTATTTGCTTCTTTCTACTGTCAATGGAGTAAATCGTCTGACGACATCTACAGTGAATTTTCCTCCTACAGAAAACCAGAATTCTTATAAGAGTGATCTCTTTTCAAGAAATCGTCGCAGGTTGCAAGTTCCTCTTAATGGTATAGTCTCTTGTACCACAAATAAGCACCTTCTCTGCTCTTATAGGAACAAGTCTGGTAAGTCTAAATCGAGAAGATGGAAATCCTTCAACTCTTCTCCTCTATAACCAATCTCTATAGGTCCTAGACTTACTCCTCAGAAAAATCCGTTCAATGGATTTTTAAAGGGTTTATGACTAATTCCTATGGAATAAGTTATAATCAATGGAAAGAAGGGAATATACAATACAAACGCACAAAATATTTGTACAACTCTTCTCCCATAATTTATGGTGAGAACACTTCTCACTCCTTTGCCTGATTCCAGGTAAGTTCATCCTTGTATCTATCTTGAGAGGTACAAAGGTGATGATCGTGGGAGTTTCAAGATTAGTTGTATGTTTTTATGCGTTTTTATGTTATCTATTTGAGTTTTTGATCTTGATGATCTTGTATCATGCTCTATTTTTTTAGCATTGTTACCAAATAGTATGTTTCCTTTTGTTGGATGCTTTCCAAATCTTTTCTTCATATGTGAAACGGTCCACGAACGTCCGTGTCCCCTTCATATGAGTTCATAGGGTTTTAATAACAAGAGATTTCTTCTCTTGTTCACACACACACACACACACACACGCACACACACACACATATATATATATATATTGTGTTATTCCATCCCTAACAAAAATTATATGGAGAACTCTTCAAGATCTCAAGAGATTGTGATTCTTGACATGGAGGAGGACACTCAAGGACGTGATTCGATTCAAGAACTTGTTTTGAAGAAGATGCTTGCAATGAAAAAGCACAACTCCTGGATTGATGAATCTGTCAAGGATTTAACTCGCTTTCAGGGTGATTTATAGGTCGAGTTTGCAAATCTTCAACTGTAAATAAATCATCTCTTGGATGGTCAGGTCTGAATCCTTGCTAATCAACAAATCTTGATAAGGAATCAGAAGAAACTCATCATGGATTGTGTTAAAGCTAGAAAACTTGCCCGTGTTGTTGATCGTAAAGTTAGTGTTCTAACTCATGATCATGGGGTTTCCACGGTCAAGAAAATCAAGGAAATCAGCGACACCTTCTATGACGGATTCATTGAAAGGTATGAAGTTATCAAAGAGCAGTAATATTGTCTAGGAAACTTGTTATGAGAATTTATTCTTGTGTTTTTAAGAAGGATAACTAGGGTTTAGAATAGCCATTATTGTGAGTACACATAGCTATTGCCAACGTTTTCATCTTTCAATGTTTTTAGATTTATTTGTTTAAATTCTAAAATTTATTTGGAAGATGATTTTTGTAGTATTAATTTTTATGGTTTTATATATTGCAAATTGTTATGGGATATGTTGTTTACGTCCGTGAACCTTGACTATCCCATACTTGTTCAAAAGTTATCTCTATTATATGTCGGTATGAAAGTATTGATAAAATATAGAATAAACTTTTGACTACAAAAGTTAAGCCTTTTATGTCATTATGCAAATATTGATGGAAGAAAGGATGAACTTTTGTTTACAATGATTAAGTCTATTATATGTCATTGTGCAAATAGTGATGAAAATAGAATGAATCTTTGATTATTCCGCAGTATTGGTTTTTCCCTGATCCACATCTGTGTGCATATACTGTGTTGCTCCGTAAGTTTTCTTATGTTGAGCATGACCAATTGAATTGATCATTTTCTTGTGGTTAATTCAATTGAGATTTTTGGATACAAATTCATATTTTTATGTGATTTGTTAATGTCCAAAGAAATCCTTCTTTTCATGTAAAAGTAAGGTCGCTCTTGTTGTTCCTTCGGGAATGACATTTTATGGGGGAGAGTTCTTAATTGAACTTGTGCTTAATTACCAAATCTTTGTGGGGAGTGCGGCTGTGGAATATTGTAGGGTTTATCCTGTATCTTTATAAACTCCTTGATGAATGCATTTAGTTTCGGCTATTTGATGGCATCTAAACAATTTGGTATGTTGTTCTCTTTTGGCCATGAAGTATCTCCATGAAAATTTCATGAGGATCCCACTAGTTTTCGTACCTTTGCCAATTTATATTGACAAAAAGGGGGAGAATTAATGTGTAGTTCATACTACAAATACATATGGTTTACGGATCATTATGTAAGGGGGAGTGGTTTTCATGTTGAGATGAAGTATTGACTAAGGGGGAGTGATACATATCACCATAGTATTGTTGTCAAAGTTGTGATGCAATTGGACTTTGATACTGTATAATGATACTATGACACTGTATAACAATGATTGAGAGCAACTGTTTTCTCATTGTTATAGCTATGGATCTTCAACAACAATGATGCGGAGTTGAACACATTTGGAATCATTGGAGTACTTGGAAGTGACGAAGATTTCGAGTCATGTTGAAGAACTAAGGAGATCAAGCATTTGGATGAGAAGCTACAAAGTTTATTTATTTTGTAATCCATATGTATTGATAGTTTTGTCACTAAAATTGATAAAGGGGGAGATTGTTAGAGCACTGCTCGGTCGAACTCGCAAGCATTGCTATCTCAAGCTTGTTTGTCAATGTTAGTGATCAAAACTATAAGTCTTGATTTCTAGTCTACTTATAGTGATGTCTCGGACTAGGATAGATTGTGTAGTTGAGCATTAAACTTCACGACGTTCATCAATTGAAGACGAAGAACTACTAAGGCGAGCTTGTGGAACTTCATCAACAAAAAGTATGTGGAGACTAAAACTCATCTATCACTTGGAAAGTCAATTTCTACTCTATCTCCTATATTGAGACAAAAGTCGTATTACTATATAGTTGTCAATAATACACATTTGAGATTTCGAGCTGAGTTTAACTCGCTTACATATTTCTCGGAATATGTGTTGGTAAGCTTTCCCTTCAACCAATTTCATCTTATATTCTTGACGAAAGTCAAAAGATGATCATATGAAAATCGCCGAGTAACATTTTACATGGTTTATGTGATACAATCATTTGGTGTAGACTTGGAATGTTTCGTTATGATTATTTCAATAACTTGAAAATTACTTTGATGTTAATAGTGTGTGAAAACGGCTATTGTCATCCTCTAAGAAAGTTTCAATGATTGAAATAAGAGTTTAGAATATTTAACCATCATTGGATTATATTCAATCGGGCTCGCAAATTCCTATTTGATGATTGCGGATTGAATTGAGAGATAGAGATATAAAACTCTTTAATATACTTTTCTCTAGATTGAGTCTAACTGTCTAGTTGATTCTCTTGAAAGCATATTGGAGTTTGTCTATTCAAATTGCCAAACGAAATACTTGGTGTGGTTGTTAGACCCCCGCTTTTTTAGATATTAATCAAGTTAAGGATAATGGGGATTCAGTTATAAAGTGGATCTTATCTTGGTTCAATAATGTCAATAGTGCAGGTGTTGTTGAACTGAATACTTGGAGAATAACCCTAATGGTTGGAGTAACTAGAAAGAGAGATGTGAATGTATCTTTTATAACAAGACTCCAAATCCAACAGAGACTATCTCGAGAATTCAGTTTCATCTTTTTAAATTTTCTTTTTCTAACAATCCTACATCTGAATTTTGTTGCAGCTCCAACTGTTATACAGAATCACTCTGACATGCATACATTTTTTGTCGATGCTTCTTTTGATTATCTAACTAATGAAGGTGGCACCGGAATGCTGCTCTTATCTAATGCAGGTGGATATGATGGAGTCAAAGGCACCTATGCAGCTGGAGTGATTGACCCAAAAGCGGGAAAATGCATGGCAATCCTGGAAGCTTTGAGCTGGGCGAAGCTCATGAGGTTAAACAAAATACATTTGGTTGTTGATGCTAAAGTAGTAGGTAACTAAGGTAAATCTATCACCTCTGATGATGTCCATGTCAGATGGGAGAACAATTAATTTTTAAGAGAGACTAAACTTATTTTATTTTAGTTATTGGAATATTTCGCATGTTAAAAGAGATAGCAATCAGTTAGATGCTATCCCAAAATAAAAGTTGGGAAGGATAAACTTGTCATGGAAAAGAGTGATTACTCTCCATGGATTCAAGACTTGTTATGCAGGCACATTGTTCCTGCCACACCTTGATTATTAATAAAAAAAATTGTTATCAATAAAATAAAATAATGAGATCTGGTGCATTAGTGCTGGTATGATCGATTGCTTTATTTTTAGGTAACCTTTAGTCCTAGCAATATGAAATTTTTATCCTGGAATGTCCAGGGCATTGGAACCCCGATAACAAAAGATCACTTTAATTTTCTTTGCCGATACTACAAACCTGACATAGTGTTTCTAGCAGAGATAAAAGCCCCCTTGTCTCAAATGGACTCTTTCTTCAAGCATTTTCCTTTCCGTGACTGGTTTATTGTTCCTTCTGTGGGAATAGCTAAGGGTTTAGCAATATCCTGGCACAACAACATAGATATGAAATTAATATCGTCGAAATTTAATGTTCGTTATTTTGAATCAAAGATAGGAGATGCAGATATCTTAATCACTTGCGTTTATGGGGCCGTCAAAGCGGATGACAAAATTGAACAATGGACACATATCTCGGACATTGCGCAATAAATAAACCTTGGGTTCTGATAGGGGACTTAAATGTCATATTGGACCCTAATGAAAAACAAGGTGGAAATAAGGCGGTCTCCAGTAGTAAATCCTTCATCGTCAGCATAATCAATTATTTGGGCCTTCAAGACGCGGGATATGATGGAGCTCCTTTCACCTGGTCTAACAACAGAAAAGGTGAAGTAAACATCTGCGAAAGAATTGACAGAGCGCTTACATCCTTCCTGTGGTCTCAGAGTTTTCTGAACACCAAGGTAAACCATCTCCCGAGAGTAGGCTCTGATCACACGCCAATCTTATTAGATTCTAATCCGAAAAAACTTAGGCTTTTTTAGATGCATTAGGTTTTGGTTAACTCACCCCACTCTATCTACTGTTGTTAGAGCCTCTTGGAAATTACATTCCGATAACTCCCCATAACAAAACTTTTCTGGGCTACTTAAATTACTCTCCTCCGATTTAGTCCATTAGAACTCAAACACATTTTGGAGTATTTACAAAAATATAAAGTCCCTAAATAATAAAATTGACAGTATCCATAGATCCGGAAACATTTCCAAGGACATAAAAAAAATAAAATCAAGCGGAGCTAGGAAAGTGGTATAAAATAAAAAACGACTATTATCATCAACTCACAAGAGATAAGTTCTTCAAAGAATATGATCAGAATACAGAATACTTTCATGCCACTGCCTCGAATAGGAAAAGAATCAACACAATAAATTCCCTTAGAGAACCTTCTGGGCTCTGGCTCTCAGATAGAGAACAAATCAACTCGCTTTTGGTTAATCATTTTCAACAAATAGGCACATCCCAGAGCAACAACCTTAATTTTGATCTATCAAGCATAATAAAACCTTGCATCTCCTTTGAAGAAAACTCCTCCTTGACAGAAATTCCCACTAAAGAAGAAATTTGGACCACCTTATCAAATATGAACCAGTGGCGAGGCCCAGGCGCAGATGGGTTTCAACCAGTTTTTTTTAAAGCCAACTGGGAGATCCTCGGAAAAGATATCATTTACTCAGTTCAAGATTTCTTTAAATCAGGCTTGCTCAACAATGATTTCAACCATTCCTTCATAACCCTCATCCCAACAAATTTCACACCTCAAACTCCGGGAGATTTCAGACCTATTAATTGAGCAATACCATTTATAAAATAATTTCAAAAATATTATCTAATAGATTAAAACCCATACTCAATAAGATAACCTCCCCCAATCAATCAGCCTTCCTTCCTGGAAGACAAATCACAGACAACATCATCATTGCTCATAAACTTATTCACTCGATGAAAATCTCCAAGAAAAAAAAGGGTTATCTAGCATTAAAACTAGACCTCTCAAAAGCTTTTGATAGGGTAAAATGAACTTTCATTGAGAAAGTTCTATTAGCTTTTGGATTTTCAAAATTTCAAGAGGTTTAAGACAGGGTAATCCATTATCACCGTATCTTTTCCTAATATACATGGAAATTCTCTCCAGACTCCTTGAAAAAGCTATTGAAGACAAGAAAATCTATGGATTTCAGATAAACAAAAATGCTCCCAATATCTACCATTTATTCTTTGCGGATGATTGCTTCTTATTCACCAAGGCAGACTTAAGGGAAGCAAAAAACCTATTGGACATTTTATTGTTATTTGGGGAAATCACTGAGCAGATGGTAAATCTGCAAAAATCTAGCGTTTATTTCAGCCCTCGCATACATCCGAAACATGGAAAGATCATAGCAAAAATATTAAAAGTACCATTGATGACAAAAAATGATAGATACCTGGGTACTCCGTTATTCTTTGGCAAGAATAGAAAAGCCAATTTTGGACCGCTCCTCAAAAAATATTATTCAACTCTTCAAGGTTGGAAATCTAAACTTATTTCTCAAGCGGGAAGGACCGTCTTAATTAAATCTATTTTTTAAGCCTACCCAACCTATCAAATGCAAGTTATTGCACTGCCAAAAGAGACTCTTGATCAGCTGGACCGCATACAAAGAAATTTTTGGTAGAAAAAAGAAGGACAAAAAAAGCAAGGGGGATTTATTAGAGCTTAGATAAGCATCTGTAAACCCATTCACCAAGACGGATTAGAAATCAAAAACCCACATCAATTTAATATAGGCCTACTTACTAAGCTCGCCAGTAGATTGATAGCAGAACATGATCAATTATGGGCCAAGCTCCTTAAAGCCAAATATTTCCCAAATTCACATCCATTAGAAGCTTCCAGAACTTCAAATTTGTCTTGGATCTGGACAAGCATTCAAAAAGTTTTAGATTTGATAAAAGGAAATTTCGTCTGGCAAATCAAAAGTGGAGCGTCGGTGAAAATATGGGAGGACAAATGGATTCCAGATTCAAACTTGGTTCCTAAAATCTCCAACCCACAAATTCCAGTTCCAACTATGGTTCAAGAATTAATAACATAAGACAATAAATGTGATCAAGAAAAATTAGACAACCTATTTGAACCAGAGGATAGAAAAAGGATTCTAGCGATAAATCCAAGAAGCCAAGATCATGATATCATCAAATGGAAACACCATCATTCAGGAAAAATCTCGGCCAAAAATATATATAATTTCCTGGTTAAGTAAAACATTGATAATAACATCCAGTTGGATTTCCCATGGGAAAAAATCAGCAAAATCCTAGTAATTCCACGAATAAAACTATATATCTGGAAATTAACACAAAAAACCCTTCCAACTTCAGCCAGACTGGGGGGCCATAATCCGGATATCAAAACGTTTTGCCAAATGTGTAATAATCAAGAGCAAAACGGAGCTTCATCTCTTTAGAGAGTGCCCTTTTGCCAGAGGCATTTGGTTTGGATTTTCACTGGGAAACTTAAATTTGAGTTACACTTCAGGATCGATCATTTCTTGGGTTAAATGGTGGCTCACGGAGAATGACCTGACTTCATTAGCGGGGAAAATCTCTACCATTCTTTGGTTCCTATGGAAATATAGATGCTCGGTGGTTTTCGAGAAAATCAAACCAGATCCGTCTAATCTTATAGATCAGATTAATAGATTCCTGATATCTACCCCTCATTCAACTCCTATTAAGACTATATCTACACAAAAGACTACTTACTCGAGTCAAACCTGGTCTAAACTAAACACCGACTGGATAATATTCATAGATGCCTCTTTCAAGAAGGAGAACTTGTCGATGGGCTATGCTTTTATTCTCTACTCAGTGGACCATGAGGAATTCATGCATCTATCAGCAGGTACGGAGTGGGCTTCATCAGCCCTTCATGCAGAAACAAAATCATTGCTAAAAGCAGTTTCCTAGCTAAAAGAAAATATCTTGCTAGTGTTTCAATAGTCACTGATTGTAAAACTCTAGTGGACTCAATTAATAAGGTAAGTACATATATCTCATGGACAGCTAAGAACTCTATGCAGGAGGCTAAGATGATTTTGAAGGATCTCCCTCGGGCTCAGGTAAAGTTTATTGCAATGAAGTATAATTCTGCAGCGGATTATATCGCTAAAGAAGCAAGAATTAAAAATCTTCAGCAAATATCGGCTCGGTTGAATCAAAAAGTTACAAAAGCTAGCATCTTATCTAATGTTTTTTGAGAAAATTGATCGTGTAAATCTTATGTACTATATTTGCTAGTTTTAATATACTTCTTTTCCTAACAAAAAAATAAAATAAATAAATAAATAAAATAGGTAAAAAAGAGATAGGACACCCCCTATCGTATTTGCACGTAGATGTGAACCATGGTCGGGGACTCAGGGTATGATAATTGCTCCATAACGTACCGTTTAGTCACGTGACCATGGACGGGTTGAGTTTCTGCATAATTGGTCTGGTACTCTGGTGACTGATTTCATTTTTTTTCTCTCTCTCTGAAACATAAAGTAAAAAAAAAAAACTTTTGTAGAAGAAGAAGAAGTAGACTGTACACAAAACCTTCTGTTATCATAGATCCGATTCAACATTAACGTGATGGTCAAATTCATCTCCTTGTTATGCATTCTTCTTATTGCCTACATTAATCTTACTTTTGCTTCCGAGTCTGATCATAAGGTAATAATACTATAAATTTAATTGTTTACATTTTCAACTTGTATTTGAACCCTAATTAGTTCAATGTTTCATAGATCTGTATGTATGCTTTTTTCATCATCTGGGTTCATTTAATCTCATTTTCATTAGACTTGATTAACTTAAATTTTTATCTGTTTTTAGTACATTGCTTAACTGAATATCTAGTTAACTGTAGTCGAATTTTTTAGTTTTCATACACACCCTCGTCAATGTGTCAAGCTCACTGGTCATATTTTTGAAATTTCATGTCTAGGTTATTCAGGCTCACAAGAGTTAGCTTTGATAAATTGTGTTTTTCTGTTTTTAGTATAGTTCATTTTACTTACCTTCTTACTAATACGAATTTCTTAGAATCACAATTTTTAGAGTATTTGAGTTTTCAATTAATTTGGAATGTTGGGTGCCGCTTAAAAGAGAAAAAGTTGCCGAGAATTTTGAAACATGGACGTTTCGCGGAGGAATGAATTTGGATGTAGGAGAGAAAAGGCAACCCATATATGAACACCACTTTTTGAGTTATTAGTATCTATCGGAGACAGAATTGAATACCCGCTTTATGAATCATAAACTGTTTCCTTTGATTGTCGGTTCGTGCAGTATCAGGTAGATGCTCCTGTTACTCTTTGGGTAAACAAAGTTGGACCTTATAATAATCCACAAGAAACATACAACTACTACAGTCTTCCCTTTTGTCAGCCACAGCCTGGCAATGCTGCTCATAAATGGGGAGGACTTGGAGAGGTTCTTGGTGGAAATGAACTCATTGATAGCCAGATTGAAATAAGATATCAGAGTATGTAAACCTTCTGGTTTTATACTTCTTTCTTCATTTGATTCTTTGTGATGTCTGAGTACAGTGCCAGCATTATTCATTATTTTTTGGACAGAAAATGTAGATAGGAGTTCCATCTGTGAGATTAATTTAGACGCACCGAAGGTGAAGGAGTTTAAGGATGCAATTGAGAGTTCATATTGGTTTGAATTCTTCATGGGTATGCTTGTTACTTGCTGTTCTTTATTATTGCTAGCTTTGTGAATAAGATTCTTAAAATTTGAAGATCTGAACATGGGTTATTGTTTCTCATATTTTGAGTTACCTTTTTTGTTGCTCACTCTTTTACTCTTCTTTCTTTTTCATGTGTTGAGACATCTCCAGATGATCTGCCTTTATGGGGTGCGCACCTGTCTTATCCCTGTGTGTTCAAAATTTGAAATCTCTTGGATGGACTTTTATCTGATTCATCATGCATGCATGCATATCTTCTTGTTGATTAGGTTTCGTTGGTGAACCACATTCCGATAAAAGCAGTGATGACAGCAGGCATATGCTTTATACACATAAGAACATTGTTATTAAATACAATGGAGAGCAGGTTTGTGGCATTTAAAATCCAATGATCAGTAATTGGAGATTTATTTTTGGTTCCCTAGTATTTTTTCCTTCTTCTTAGGAGTTTTTGTATTTGCAGATTATTCATGTTAATCTCACTCAAGAAAGCCCTAAACCACTGGAAGTGGGAAAGGTGATAGACATGACGTATTCAGTGAAGTGGATCCCGACAGATATCACTTTTGCACGGCGATTTGATGTTTACTTGGACTATCCTTTCTTTGAGCATCAGGTTAGTAAGTGACCTAAAGAAACAACTGTCTTTTGGGTAGTAGCATGCAGTTACCAGATATCCCTTCCAACCTCTCTTTTAATACTTTGCCTAATACAGAACAAGTAGAAAAATCAGTTTCTACTTTTAAGCATGTATTACCAAAACAAGGTTAATTGATTTATTCTTTTTGTCTTTGGAGTTGCGGTTACAGTCTCTCTGAAATTTACTTTTTTTTTGTTTGTTTAGATCAGTTCATAGCATTTCATTTAAGACAAGTGACTGTTTGCATGATTTCTTACAAGATAACCAAGTAGCAAGAAAATCATAACCAATATTAACAAAGATACAAAATGCAATGAACTGAGAAGAGAAAGATCGAGATACCGCAAAAGTACCAAATGTCATATTCTTATTGATGCAGCAGAGCAGTAAATGTGTTCTTTCTATTGCAGATTCATTGGTTCTCAATTTTTAATTCTTTCATGATGGTTATCTTTCTCACTGGCTTGGTATCGATGATATTGATGAGAACTCTTCGGAATGATTATGCAAAATATGCTCGGGAAGATGATGATCTTGAGACTCTGGTGACACTGTCTTCTTTGCATGGTTTCTCGTTTTAAAATTTATTTTTTATTTGTTAATGTTTCTGTTGGATATGCTTATACTTTTTGGAAAGCCTCTGAGTAAATGCTAATAGCCAAAATGTCGGCGATTACTGCAAAACTGTTACATCAGGAAAGAGATGTGAGCGAAGAGTCTGGATGGAAACTTGTCCATGGGGATGTATTCCGCCCTCCCCGCTGTTTGAATCTACTTGCAGCAGTTGTTGGGACAGGTGCTCAGCTTGCCATGCTTGTTCTCCTTGTCATCCTTTTGGCAATCATTGAGATGTTATACATCGGGTATGTTTGAAGTGTATTATATTTTCTGAGAATATCATAACATTCTAATTATCTTTATATGTGTTGGTTTTGTCTCAAAATATGTGGTCATTTTTGGGCAGGCATGAATCAAGAATCAGCCTTCATGAGTTTATTTTGGTGTCACCTCTTTTGATCAGTTGATTTGCAGTCCATGCCATCTTGCTTTATATCGACAAACTACAATTGATATTTTGTTTCGTTGTATTATTCTGGTGGATTGATCATTGATTCCTTAATATATTTATTTGGACCAGCCGAGGAGCGATTGTCACTACTTTTATAGTATGCTATGCTCTTACATCATTTATTTCGGGTTATGTGAGTGGTGGGCTGTACTCACGCTACGGTGGTATGTCTAAAAGCCTTGAATTTTTCTCTTTTCCACGTCACATTTGATTTCTCAATGTTAGAGTACTGCAAGCCCGAAGTTTGTTTTCTGTTTTATAGTGAAATATGTTTGCCACACTTAATTCATTTTTGTATATCATTTACTCTCGTTGGAACAAAGGATTCAACAAATTCCAGGAAAAAGGAGATCGCCCTATATTTAGGTCAAAAAAGAGTTTTTTGGGTACAATCTAGAAAACTCATTCTTCAAAAACAAGATGTTGTTGTTAGGTGCTTCCAGTGAATTCAATTCTTTAGTTACTGCAGTATCTGAAATTCGAAAACTGTTTGGGGGCTTAAAACCTTTACGTAGTGCCCAAAGTTAAAATCATTGAGCTCACAACTTAGTGTTTTTTTTTTTTTTTAACTTTAATCTTTGAACTTCAGTTAGATGGTTATTTCTGTGGTTTTCTGTTTCTGTTACTTCTTTGCTCTTCTTTTTGTTATCCTTCAAAAGCTTATAGAGCTCGGGTCTATGTTTCTCAGGTAAAAGCTGGATTAAGTCAATGATGCTAACAGCATCACTTTTCCCATTTTTGGTCTTTGGTATTGGTTTGTTTCTAAACGCAATTGCTATATCTTATGGATCTCTGGCTGCTATTCCTTTCGGCACCATGGTGGTTGTGTTTGTCATTTGGGCTTTCATTTCCTTCCCTCTGGCACTTCTGGGAACGGTTGTTGGAAGAAACTGGAACGGTGCTCCAAACAATCCCTGCCGTGTAAAGACCATTCCTCGTCCAATCCCTGAAAAAAAATGGTATCTCACACCCTCTGTTGTGTCTCTATTGGGAGGACTGCTTCCTTTTGGCAGCATATTCATCGAGATGTATTTTGTGTTCACATCATTTTGGAACTATAAGGCAAGTCTTAATTTCTTAGATGGTTTGCAAACTTACGTGGCTGTTTCTATACTTTTCAAAATCTTCTCAATATTTGTGAATGTAAATGTCACTGTACCGATGGTTTCTTGCTTGTTGAACTTGTGAGCAACATGACTGGCCTCATGGTCAAAAAGGTTAAAAAGCAATAAACTTTTTCCATCCTGATAAATTCAGGGGTACTGCTCTCCGTTTATTACAAGCAATTGATCCTTCCACGAGGAGTTAGTAAACTTACTGTGGGAGTGACATAGCAGTAGATAAAACTTGAGCATAGTTTCCCCTCTTTAATGCTATATATATATACACACATATATACCATCTAAACTCCATCTACTAATTTTCATGTCTGTTCTTCCCGATGGACCTTTCATTGTCAATTTTGCCTCAGTAATCAATTGTCTCAGTGACAAATGAACTGTATCTGTTTCTGCTTTTCCTTTTTCCTTCTCGTTCTATATCTCCTCTGCCTCAGAGTGATTTCACATGACTTATATGATCAGATGAATACATGATAGTGCAACTCCTTCCTTTCACTATAGATTGTGTAATTCTCTCTCTAATAATGTCTGGCAATATGAGCAACTAGTTTATATCCCAAGATTTTTACCAAAATTAATTCAGATAATGTTGGACTTTTATATATATTTGTATTTAAAATTTTGAAATCTGCAGCAGAATACTAGACATCAAGTTTAGACAATGTTTGCATCTGTCAATTATGTGTACGCAGAATAAAACCAAATTGATGAATACTGAAATGTGCAAAGATCTGTATATTGAATATGTTTTGAGCATGAAAGACTTTCCAGAAAAATTGCAACATGGGTTAGATTCTTGTGCACGGAAATGCAATTACATTACACTACCTAGAAATTTTATCTAATTGTCTTCTTCTGATTGCAGGTGTATTACGTCTTTGGCTTTATGTTGCTAGTTTTCTTGATTCTCACTATCGTCACTGTATGTGTTACAATTGTGGGAACATACTTCTTGCTCAATGCTGAGAACTATCACTGGCAATGGACATCATTCTTCTCTGCTGCTTCAACAGCTGTCTACGTATACCTATATTCCATATATTACTATTGCGTGAAGACAAAGATGTCAGGCTTCTTCCAGACCAGCTTCTATTTCGGATACACTATGATGTTCTGTCTCGGTTTAGGAATCCTCTGTGGTGAGTTTAAGTACATCTGGTAGATTTCATTTTCATCTGGGCCGCATTTAAATGAACTGAAGAAAGAAAGAAAGTAACCTCGTTAGAGTATCTGCCTAGTCCCTTACTATTATTTCATTTTATCTTTCACTCAACTATCTGCTTATTATTCTTTATGTTGTTTCTAATGATATTTCTTTCCATCTATATGAATTTTTAGGTGCTGTTGGTTACTTGGGGTCAACTTTATTTGTGAGGAGGATCTATAGAAACATCAAATGTGATTAATACGAAGAAAACAACCAAAGGTCGTAGTTGCTTTCAGATTCCAACCATTGAGAGAATATAACAGGTGCTTTTTGTAATGAGAAGCTTAGTCGGGAACCAACAAATATATCACGGAAATAGAAATCTCGAAGGAGCTCGAGTGTTAATGTCATTTTTGGTGCACTTGGGAAGGTATTTTTTCTTTCCCCAGCTGTTATTGTAAACCTTCGTTACCTAATTATGGTGCAGTAACTGTTCAAATGTATGGTCTAGAGAAGCAATCCTATATGATCAGATTATCTGTACATGTTGCATTGTATTTTTGGTAGTATTTGAGCGATCAAATTTCTTCATTCCCATTTTGAGACACCCATTTATATGATGGATGCTCTATTCTTTTGGCTTCCTTTATCTCTATGGACTCTGCTGTAATATATGTTTTGCATTTCACAAATTTATACCGAGTAGAGAGAAATACTTATTGGTCTGGAACCAGCACAAGGGTAAGCTGAAAACATGCATCGACGCTGCTACATTTGGGCTCATACAAATGTTTCAAGCTGCATTTGGACTCATTCAAATGTTTCAAACCAGTTTTACTTAATAAGTCAGACTGCGATTTTTGCTCTCCCAAGGCCTTATATTGCTTTCCTGTAACAAAATTTTAACCATTATGTGCATCAGCTAATTTTAACGTCTCTGGCTCTTGAATTTTTTCTTGCCAATGAAAAGTTAAGCTTAAACTGCAAACTACGTGGACATGAAAATATCCTCATCTCAGTATGATAAGCTTGTGCCAGCCACAGCCAAAGATAACCTGTGAACCTCTAAACACACAATGTGATGGCCTTAAAGGATAAACCAACGCATAACAAGCTGACACGTGTCAGGATAAAACATATTCCCATATTTTGCCTCCCCCTTTATGAATCCCATCCCATTTCAGACTTCACAACCCAAAAACCACAACCTCAAACTTGTTAGCTACAACTTCTCCATTTCTCTCATCTTATTAGAAAAATGGCAGCAACACTTTCAGGTCCCATGGTTAGTACCTCATTCATCAGAAAACAACCCGTAACAAGTCTTCGTTCAATCTCCAATGTGAGCCAAGCTATGTTCGGGCTAAAATCCAGCCGTGGTGGTAGAATAACCGCAATGGCTACCTACAAAGTGACCCTAATTACACCCGAGGGAAAACAAGAATTCGATTGTCCAGATGATGTCTACATTCTTGACCATGCTGAAGAAGTTGGAATCGATCTTCCTTACTCTTGCCGTGCAGGTTCTTGTTCTTCATGCGCTGGGAAAGTCACTGCAGGAACACTCGACCAATCTGATGGTAGTTTCCTTGATGATGACCAGGTTGAAGAGGGTTGGGTATTGACTTGTGTCGCATACCCACAATCCGATGTCACCATTGAGACTCACAAGGAGGAAGAATTAACTGCTTAATTAGTAGTCCCTTCAATTAATTCATGACATTTTTCATTATGTTTCATTTTAAGACAATATGTGGTTGTGGTGGTGTTCTGAATCCTATCTAAATTTTTCTATTTGTCTTGATTGATTGTCTTATGAGAACATGAGCTATAAGTATTATCAAGTGTGCTATGATAATTCAAAACTTTCATTGGTTTTATATATGTGTTTCTGTTTATTCGAATGCAAGCAGCTTATTACGAGCTCTCTTTATATATTTCAAATGTTTCGGTAGAATTATATAAGTATATCATTGCCTTTCTAATATCCAAACTTGTGTAAGAATTGAAATCTGAATTCTAAATGTTGTGTTGTGCAAACATTATCATTTTCTCTTCTTTTTTTTCACCATTCTATTACTTCTAACTTTTCAGTGGTTGTTGTTCGACATAAACCTTATCCTTGTTTCTGTTTGAACTCAGCTTATCATTATCTTTTAGAAATGATAAAACTACTTACCGAGTGGGCTCTCGAGCGAAATCCCGACTGGACATCTAACGGGTAGGAGGGCAACACTCTCAGCATTGAGATATGTGCGGGTACAGGTTTCCGTCGAGATTCCCAGTCGGTACATCTATCATTTCCGTTCAAATATTCAAATACGATATGATGACCCATATCCACATTGGTTTTCATCCTTGGTGTCGGTGTAGAGTCTTTTATGGATGTCTAGAATATGCCAAACCATTTTATACACTACTCAGCAGTTACCAACAAATTATTCAACATTGCTAATAGGGGTACCAGATTACTGGGGAGTGTACCAAATACCATATAACACAAACTGAAAAGTTCTTTGTCTTGTATGCTATTCGGTACCCTCTTCAGTAATCTGGCACCCTCATTAGCAGCCTTGTAGATTATTATGACCGGTCGGTCAAGTAGCCTAGTAATAAAGCGACAAGATGGCGCGATACTTGCAACATGGCATATGCCAAAGATGCATGGTGCATCCAGAGTTGCAAGATAAGCCAAGGCATAGGTCAAACAGGGTTTGGACATGGCCAAAAATGCGAGATTAACATCAAGAGGTACCAAATGAGTTTGGCAACTAACTTGTGTGTATGTGGCGTGCATGAATGCAAGATTTTGTCACCCAACTGAATCTGTTATGCATGCTTTGGTGTTATGTCCTTTTACTAGTCATGTTTGGTTTTTATCCTCTCTGTGTGTTAATATCAATGCTTTTAGAAACAAAATTTTCATAGATTGGTTGAAGTTCTGGCTAATTGAATCTGGTTCTAAACTGCCTGATGAGTCTCAATGTTTTTTTTTGTTACCATTCTCTGGTCTTATGGAGTAGAAAGAACAACCTGGTTTTTCAAAACACTAAAGAAGCCAACTTAATTGTCCTACATAGAGCCAAAGCTATGTTAGTGACTAGGAAACAAAAAATAACCATTAACACCTCTGTCCCTATTGGTATGCTGGATAAATGGATGCCCCCTCCTTTTGGTTGGATTAAATGTAATACTGACGGTGCATTTGATGATATCTCTTTGGATAATGGAACAGGATATGTGATGAGAGACTTTTCAAGGAAAGCTTCTTTTTGTGCTGCTATGGAAATCCACTCTGCTGTTGAAGCTGAAGCTAGAGCTATTTGGGACGTGTTAAAGAAAGAAGAGGAGCAAAAACTTACTCACACCATTATAGAAAGTGATGCTCAAGATCTCATCAATCTTTTTTCCTCTGGACAATTTGATGGTGATACTAGGACATATACTATTTTTAAAGACACTCATTTATTTTCTTCAAAGTTAGAAGCTTGTATTTTTTTCTTTTCAACCTAGGTTGTGTAATTATATCGCTCATGAGTTAGCTCAATGGGAAAAAAATTATAAGTCTACTATGTAATGGTCTGTGCCTCCTATCTGGCTCCTGCCAGTGGTTGAGGGGGATCATTAGCCTTTTTGAAGGCCTTCGTCAATAAAAAAATAAAAATGAATGCAAGCAAGACTTGCATTAACACATTTGCATCATTAGTAGAATGATGCTCAGCCATGATAGCCATACTTTGGCTGGTGAAGCTATCATGGTGCAGCAAGGCTAGATGACATGTGCCAGGCACATGGCCTTGACGGTTATAAGTTGGTTACATGGAAAGAATGTTTGCTTTATGCATTTCTAGGCTAGGAACTGCCTGTTTGGTTTTAAGAGGGGAGTTGGGGAAGTTGGCCCCGTTGGCCAACTACCTTGTGTAAAGTAAATCTGTATCTGCCAACAGTTACTTGTCTGTAGCTTTTTGTAAGGCTATATAAGCCTGATCTTGTGATGGGTTGGGTGTCCGGAACAAAAAAAGTTTGTGTAACCCTAAGTGTACCGTAATAATAAGTCTTCGGCCAAGATTAAAGCTAAGTTCTGTTGGTGCATTTATCCCTTTGTTTGGATTATTGTTTTATGCATCAAGCGGAGTGTGTGTGCTGGTTTACTGGCTTGAATTGATTGTGAGCAGAACCTCTGTTTAGTATGAGCTGAATAGAGTTTTGGTCAAGAAGTGAAGAAATTGGCTAAGAGCGAGTTGGCTGAACCGTGCTGTGGAGCATAGTGCCATAATTTTCAAGGTTGGCTGTTGTATTTGGATAGTTTGAACCTATGACAATTCGGGTATCAGAGCCTTGGTTAAGGGTCTCTCTGTTCACGTTGGATTATAGAAGGCTGATTGAGTTTGTTGTTGTTCTTGAAGTTGCCGTGAATTTTATTTGAAGTGAAGGATCCCACAAAGAGTACAAGGTCTGTAAAGGATGGGGCGAAGATCAGGCCAAAGTTTGGCACTAAAGTTATGTGAACCCTATATCCAAGAATTTTCAAGCAATAATCAGACACGAAGGATGTCGTCGGAACAACTTAATGAGGGTGAAACGAGTTGTTCTACATATTAGAACTACACTAAGGGTACCGGAGACGCTGCAAGTGCTGATGAGATGCAACACGATGCTGGGAAGGCTCAGCATGATGTTGGCACGGGCTAACATCACAATATCAGTCGCTTACTAGGGAGTAAGGCACACACCAAGAATAAAATGTCTTCTAGACTGATGTACATTGATGTGAAAATCAATGGAGAGTGGGTATTAGCGTTGGATGATACCGGTGCTACTAAGTCCTTTACTCATCCATACGTTTGCTTAGCATTGAACTTAATAGTCACTAGCGCGGCTAGCACCATCAAGGATGTTAAATCAGAACCACAAACCAGTTGAAGGAAAGTTCGCAATGCAGATGGTCAAGTTGGAGAATGGAAAGGAAAACTAGATTTTCTAGTGATGGTCATGGATGATTATGACCTTAATTATATTGGGAATGGATTTCTTTTGCGTGGCGAAGGCGTCGCCATTTCCTCATAGAGATGGAATATTGATTCAGTACCCTCAATACCCGTGCTTTGTCCCAAGGGTGAGACAAAGCGATGAACCAGATAAGACACTTAAGCCATGTTTGTCTGCGATTCAGGTGAAGAAATGTTTATGTAAAGGCTTGACTACTATCCTAGGCGGATTGGTTGAGATCAAACCAGGAAAGGTAGTAGAAGTTGAGTACGGAATAGCTGAGGTCTTAGAAGAGTTTGCAGACACGATGCCTGCAGATGTTCCTAAGTCGCTACCACCAAGATGTAAGATTGATCATATATATGATTGAGTTGGTGCAAGGGGCAAGGCCGCCTGCACAAGCACCATATCGTATGTCACCATTAGAACTCGAGGAAATGCAAGAATATTTTTGAACTGCTGGAGGCGAGGTTACATACAACCCATCTAAAGCTCCATTTGGTGCTCCAGTTCTGTTCCAAAAGAAGCAAGATGGCTCGTTTCGTATGTGTGTTGACAATATGGCTTTGAATAAGCCAACTATGAAGAACAAATACCCAATTCCGCTAGTGGCCGACTTATTCGATAGATTATCCAAGGCTAAGTTCTTCACTAAGTTGAATTTGTGCTTAGGTTATTACCAAGTGCACATAGCAGAAGGAGATGGACCAAAGACTGCAACGGTAACCAGGTATGGCTCGTATGAGTACCGTGTAATGTTATTTGGCTTGACGAATGCTCCTGCAAATTTTTGCAACCTGATGAACGATGTTTTTGCTGAGTATATTGACTGCTTTGTAGTAGTATACTTGGACGACATAGTTATTTACAATGAGACTTTGGAAGAGCATGTGATGCATCTTCGCAAAGTGTTTGAAAAACTTAAAGAAACAAGTTTGTATGTGAAGAGGGAAAAGTGTGAGTTTCTCCAGACCAAAATAACTTTCCTTGTCCGTGTGATATCGCAAGGGTACGTGCATATGGACCAGAAAAGGTAGAGGCCATGATGGATTAACCTGAGCCAAAGAAGCTAGGAAATCTTCGTTCTTTCTTGGGTTTGGCTAACTATTACCGGCGCTTTATAGTTGGCTATTCAAAGAAAGTAGGCCCTTTGACATGTATTTGTTGAGGAAGGACAAATCATGGGCATGGACTGATGAGTGTCAGCGGTCATTCGATGTATTAAAGTAAACAGTCTCGACAGAACCGGTTCTCCGCTTTCCTAGATTCGATATACCATTTGAAGTGCACACTTATGCTTCAGACAAGGATCTAGGGGAGTCTTGGTGCAAGATGGCCATCTGGAGCTTGTGAGAATGGTAAGCTTAACGATGTTGAAGGGAGGTACAATGTGCATGAGAAAGAGATGTTGGTAGTGATACATTGCCTAAAAATATGGCGTCATTATCTGTTGGGAACTTATTTCATCATAAGGACGGATAATGTGGCCATTATGTTCTTTACCAGCCAGAAGAAACTTTCGCCAAAACAAGCAAGGTGGCTTGATTTTTTGAGCGAGTTCGACTACAAGTTTGAGCATAAGCCAGGAAGGCTTAATTCTATGCCAGATGTGTTGAGTAGAAAGTTGGTGGAAGAATATGTTGCGGCACTGACCACGATTGAGGCAGAGTTGTTGCCTCGAATCAAACAAGAGACGAAGAATGATCAGGCATGTATGTGCCTGACTAAGCAGATCTGTGATGGGATTGTTGGTCGATATTTGATAGATGATAGAGTCATCTATGCCAAAGGAGGGAGAATTTATATACCCAATTCAGGTGGATTGAGAAGGGAACTCTTGCGAGAGACGCACGATTCCATTTGGGATGGTTATCCAGGCATGGAACAAATGCATACTTTGATAGCTCGTTCCTATTACTGGCCTAAGATGAAAGAAGATGTTGAATTGTATGTGTGCCAATTAGATAAGACGTAAATAAGGAATGTAGCAGAATTGCTACAGTCTTTTCCGATTCCAGACAAGCCATGTCAATGCTTGTCGATGGACTTTATCAATGGGCTGCCAAAGGTGCAAGGCTTTAGCTCGATAATGGTCGTCGTTGATCGCTTCTCGAAGTATGTTATGTTCATTCCTTGTCCCCATTCTTGTAATGCAGACGTTGCAGTAGATCTGTTCTTCAAGAATGTAGTGAAGTATTGGGGACTTTCTCAAGATATTGTGAGTGTTAGAGACACTCGGTTTACAGGCAAATTTTGGACTGCCTTGTTCGGATTGCTTGGGTATGAACTAAAGTTTTCTACTAGCAATAATCCCCAAACCAATGGTCAGACGGAGAGGATAAATGCATTGTTAGAAGAGTATTTACGTCATTATGTGACTGCAAGCCAGGGAAATTGGGTGGAGTTGATGGATACGACCCAATTTTGTTACAATTTGCACAAGAGTTCATAAACGGAGTTGAGTTCTATTGAGTTAGCAACGGTACAACAACCATTAACCCCTCATGAGGTGCCAAAGGCTAAGAAGAAAGGCTCTTGTCAAGCAGCATATCGCTATACAATGTCTAAAGCGGAGATGACTGAGCAAGCGCGTGACAGTTTTCCCAAAGCAGTGTTAAGGATGAAGAAATATGAAAACGCGGGGGTATAACAACCACACCCAATATTTCATTCTACAATCTGTATGGACTAAAATCTAATATAATTCTTAGAGCACCAACTTAAAAGTGAGACTCAATCATGAAAGATATCAAAGAGCTTTATCTCTTTCTCAATACAACCAGTAAATCAACTAGATAGAAATCCGTGAGACTGATTGATATGAGAATAACTCAGATGGTACCAAAGACCAATGTCCAAAAGTCAATCAAGTTTTATCCAACAACAAAGTCGGATTTATCAATTGTGATTGAACTACGCATAACCTATGATATTTCAATTATATAAAAAAATATAATGCGGAAAAGAAATAACACAGACACCATAAATTTTGTTAACGAGGAAACCGCAAATACAGAAAAACCTTGGGACCTAGTCCAGATTTGAACACCACACTGTATTAAGCCGCTACATACTCTAGCCTACTACAAGTTAATTTCGGACTGGAATGTAGTTGAGCCCTAACCAAGTCTCACACCGATTAAGGTACAGTCGCATTCCTTACGCCTCTTGAATCCTAGTAGGACTCTGCGCACCTGATTCCCTTAGATGATCTCACCCACAACTAAGAGTTGCTACGACCCAAAGTCGAAGACTTATAAACAAATCTGTCTCCCATAGATAAGTCTATTCTGGTTGTTGTTTCCGTCTTTAGATAAATCAAGGTGAACAGGAAACTCAACTAATAATCCGGTCTTATACTCCCGAAGAGCATCCTAGAAATATTAGTCACCTCACAATAACCTAACTGATTAACATAAGAATTTATTGCGGAATCACAAGAGTCTGAGACGAAGAACTGTTGTGATTACTTTTATATCTTATCTATCGGAGATAAATCTCGAGTAAATCTTAGAGAAGATAAAACTCAATACGATAGAAAAGGT
Organism: Papaver atlanticum; assembly: GCA_023531105.1. NCBI lineage: Eukaryota > Viridiplantae > Streptophyta > Magnoliopsida > Ranunculales > Papaveraceae > Papaver > Papaver atlanticum. The sequence goes on from JAJJMB010007130.1 coordinate 1,283,409, forward strand.
AAGATCAGAAAACGCAACTACAGAGAAAATAGTTGGATATGGCTTCACGAATCCCAAATGAAGTCTTCGAGTCGTTAACCTAATAATGGTTTTGGAAAACCGTAGGTTAAAGGAGAATCGACTCTAGTTTTCAACTAGGACACACAAGAGTGTAGGGATTAGGTTTCCCAGATGCTAGAGTTCTCCCTTATAAAGTCTTTCAAATCAGGGTTGCTTACAATCAAAGCTAAGATAGCTTAGTAACAAAGCAATTGATATTCACCGTTAGATGAACTTCTGATTTAAGATTTAAGCTAAGTCTGCTTAAAAATTAAGCAATCAATCTCCACCGTTAGATGGTATTAGCTTGATACACACAAATGAAATATACCTATATTTAGATATGGATGAACCGTACCTAAACCTATATAACCGTTAGCTCAATAAAAGTTAATTGAAGTAAGCCACATGAACACTTATAACTTCGTTATCTTCATCTAACACTTTTAGATCAAATATGATGATCAATCAATCATGTTAGATAATCAAATGAATCTAAATGTGTTTCAAGAGAGTTGTTCAAATGTTCATCATCTCATAGAAATATATATGAACCATTTGAAACATAATCGGTTTGGTTTGTAGTTGTACAAAGTACTATACAAGAACCAATTCATGAACATAATGCCATGGTTTGCAAAACAAGTTCGCATACCTTATTTCATTATAGTTCCAGGGACTTTAGTTCGCAAACGAATCTGAGTTCATGAGTATGTAAAACATACTTACCGATTTTAGAACCTAACCACTGTGTTCGCAAACAGAGTACGCGAACCACAGTTCTGGACTTTGGCCTAGTAATGCCGTTCGCAAACAGAATACGCGAACTACAGTTCCAGACTTAGCATTGTCTAGACGTTCACAAACAGAGTACGCGAACAATATCTCCGGACTTTTTCATAGGTAAACCTGTTCACAAACATAGTTCGCTAACAAGAGTTCCGGACCTGAACTAGAACATCACAGTGCACATACAAAGTATACATACTGTGTTATATCCAGATATTAGTAGTCGTTCTAAAACTCACATTTAATCACTGAAACATCCTTAGAAGACAATAATGGTAATCTTACACATACCACTAGCTTCAAGTAATTTTCAAGTGGTTAATCGATCAATACGAAACTTCCCAAGTTAACATCAAATGATTATCTCACACAAATCATGTAAGATGTTCAAGGTAATTTTCACATGATCATCTTGACTTAATATTTAGTTTCCAACAAATAAATTGTCTCCAACTAAACTTATCAAGTAGATGATAAAGTTTAAGCTAAAGCTAAAAGCTTCCAACACGTATTTCGAGAAATATATAAACGAGATAAACTCGAATCAAAATTTCAAATGTGTATAATGTAAAAGTCTATATAGCTATACGACTTAGTATCTTTTAGAAGATAAAATAGAATAGACTTTTGAGTGATAGATAAGTTTTAGTCTCCACCTACCTTTTGTTGATGAAGTTCCTCCAAGCTCTTCAGTAGATATATTTTTCTTCAATTGGTGAACGTCGTGAAGTCTAAAACTCAACTACACACTCAACTAAACTTGACAAACAAGCTTGAGATAACAACGTTTGCAAGTTCGACCGAGCAGTGCTCTAAAAAAATATGCTGATTTACGTCGCAGAGATGTTGAATTTGAGGTGATATGGTATTGTTGAAGCTAACGCCCCAAATTTGGAAGAAGATTTCTAGCAAGACAGTTGATAGATGCTTAATTCCAAGATATGATGGTCATTTTGAAGTAATAAAAAGAGTTGGTAAGGTGGCTTACAGACTCGTTTTTCCAGAACGATTGAAAGTGCATCCCACTTTTCATGTCAGCTTCTTGAAAAAGTACCATCCTGATTTGTTGGACACTTCGAGACAACAAGCGAAGCGTTCACCACCAGTAATCAGATCGCAATTTGATAAGCAAGTAGACTGTATACTTGATGATCGAGTTGAGGGCAAAGCAAGAAGAATAGGAGAACTTATTATTTGGTAAAGTGGAATGGTTTACTAGACTCCAAAGCTTCTTGGGGGAAGGATACTACATTGTGGCAATTTGAAGAACAAATTCAGGCTTATCTACAGGGTAAAAAATCGATAAGGGCATCAAGTTCAGCTGGTGGGGGAGGTCTATGACCGGTCTGTCAAGCGGCCTAGTAATAAAGCGCCAATATGGCGCGATACTTGTAACATGGCTTAGGCCAAAGATGCATGGCGCATCCATAGTTGCAAGATAGGCCAAGGCATGGGCCAAACATGTTTTGGACACGACACATAGCTTGTGTGTATGTGGCATGCAGGAATGCAAGCAAGACTTGCAGTAGCACACTTGCATCATTGGGAGAATGATGCTCATCTATGATGGCCGTACTTTGGCTAGTGAAGCTATCATGGTGCAGCAAGGCTAGATGACATGTGCTAGGCACATGGCCTTGACAATTATAAGTTGGTTACACATGATGAATGTTTGCTTTATGCATTTCTAAGGATTTAGAAGAGGAGTTGAGCAAGTTGGCACGGTTGGCCAACTGCCTTGTGTAAAGTAAATCTGTAATTGCCAGTCAGTTACTTGTCTATAGCTTTTTGTAAGGCTATATAAGCCTGATCTTGTGATGAGTTGGGTTTCCAGAACAAGAAGAGTTTGTGTAACCCTAAGTGTGCAGTAATAATAAGGCTTCGGCCAAAATTAAAACTAAGTTCTGTTGGCGCATTTATCACTTTGTTTGGCTTATTGTTTTATGCATCAAGAGGAGCGTGTGTGCTGGTTTATTGGCTTGAATTGATTGTGAGAAGAACCTCTGTTTAGTATGGGTTGAATAGAATTTTGGCCAAAAAGTGAAGAAATTGGCTAAGGACGAGTTGGCTGTCGACTGTTGCATTTGGATTGTTTGAACCTGTGACAGTTACTATGATGTGCACTTCGGGACGGGACTGCGCCATAATGGGCGGACACCTTATCACGGTTCTAACCGTGTGGTACAGAATCAAATACTGTACTGCCTATGCAGGTAGTCCGGTTTCATTTGCAAATAATAAACTTTGGCATTCACTCTCGTTCTCTTCTAAAACCCTGGCTCTCTCTTAAAACCTAGAAAAAATCTCTGCAAAAATCTCTCTAATGGCGCTCTCCTCGCTGCGTGCTCGTCGAGCGCTAGGTTTAACATCTTCTCTCCTTAAAACCCATCGCTCAATTTCTGCTCTCACATCTCCATCTTCCTCTATTTTACAATCCAGCATATTTGCTCCATCATCAACATCAACTAATGTTCCAATAAACCCTAAAAATGTTCAATCCCATTTGTTTCATTCATCAATACCATCTCTATCATCAAGATCATACAATAACAATAATTATGATGATAATAATAAGATAGGACCAGATGAAATTTTATTTGAAGGCTGTGATTATATGCATTGGCTTATTACTATGGATTTCCCAAAAGATCCTGCACCTACTGCTGAAGAAATGGTTGAGACTTATGTTCAAACCCTAGCTAAGGTTGTTGGAAGGTAAATTAACTTGATCTTTTTTGTCATTTTGGGATTTTTGTTGTTGTTAGGGTTTTGGGTTTAATCTCTGAAAATTAAATCGTTTTCTGAATTTATTTTATACCATTCTGACTGAGACCCACTGTCCATATCGTATCACTGATCAGTTGAGCTCCATGTATCCAACCTAGTCTGGAAAATGTTGTATGACTGACAATTTATTGGGATGTTATCCTAAGTGTATCACTATGAGTCTGTAAGGCATAAACTTTACCATTTTATTCAACGTGTACTAATTTTTGTGAGAACTCATGATAATGGAAGTGTATCCCTGAACGGCAGATTACCTATTAGATCTTCGGGACCTTGATTTTTCTCATTGTAATTTATTTTCTGTGTTTGTGCACTTTATTTATTTAGTTATGTTTGTGTTGGATTGGAGTCTGAACCTGTAAGCGTTTATTTAACTAATCTGAATAATTTGATTTCCTCATCCAGTGTGGAAGAGGCGAAAAAGAGAATGTATGCTTGTAGCACCACCACTTACCACGGATTTCAAGCTGTTATGACAGAGGAAATGTCAGAAAAGTTCAGAGGTAGAATTTTTGTAATCTTAATTTGTCCTGCAAAGACTGGTTTCGTCGGGTGATACTTATGCAGTGTCTTTATGTTATCAGGCTTGCCAGGAGTTGTTTTTATCTTGCCAGATTCATATATTGATGCAAAAAACAAGGAATATGGAGGTAACGCTATTTGACATTTCTCCTTAATTTTATGCACACTTATTATTCTTTTCTTTGACTGAGTGTACAATTATCCTGTGGTGTTATCATAGCCTCATTTTTGTACAGCTTTTTTGTCATTTGGTAACATATCAAAGTGGTATGCTCAGTTATTAGACCCATTTGTTGCCTAATATACCCACGTTTTGCCTAATATATTCACTTTCATCAAATTACTCGTGAAACGGAGTTTTTGTGTTTAGGTTTGTTTATCAAATATTTTAAGCTGTGACAAATCTTAAATTCGAGGTAGATTCGTAAACAGCTCCTATACACCTGTAGACCTGTAATCTTTTATATGAAATTCGAGGCTTAGGATAGTCTTTACATGATGCATGGGCCATGGCTTCTGATCTTCAGAGTTGATAATTTACTTTAGCATATTTTGGATTTCACTCTTTTAGATACAGACACTCAAACCGCTTTACTGATCCTCTGATATTGTGATTTCATTGGTTGTTACCCTGTCCAATGAAACTTCATTTATTAGTTTTTTCTTCGTATGTTTAATGTGATTCTCCTGTAATTGTAGGAGACAAATACATCAATGGGGAAATCATACATCGTCCTCCTCCATTTCAAGTTGGCCGGGAGGGAGGAAGATATAATCGAAATGAGCGTCCACGGTATGATAGGCCAATGCAACAAGGGGACCGACCTTATGATCGTCAATCCCCTATGCAAGGAGATGGTAGAAACCAACCAAATGATCGCCAGGGATTTACGCCAAGAGATCAGCCATTTGATCGTCAGGCTCCTATGCAAGGAGATGGGAGGAACATAGGGCTACAGCAAGGCTACCCACCACGACCAAATTATGAGCAGGGAGGAAGGCAACAACCAAATTTTGGGCAGCCGATGGCTGGTCAGCAACCAATGGCTGAGCATCAACCAAATTATGGGCCGCCGGCAGGGCAACAACCAAATTATGGCCAGCCAGCAGGACAACCAAATTATGGGCAGCCGGCATGGCAACAACCAAATTATGGTCAGGTGGCAGCTCAACAACCAAATTTTGTGGGAGGAGCACATGAACAACCAAATTATGGGCAGGCGTCAGCGCAGCAATCAAATTTTGGGCAGATGGCAGGGCAACAACCTAATTATGGACATGCTACAGTCCCAGGAGAGCGTATAGATGCCCTGCCTATGGGTGGCAGGGGTTTTGCTCCTGCGGATAATAGAGGAAGTTATGCTCCTCAGCAGCGAAGGGAGTATGCACCAGTTGATCATAGGGGTTTCGGAGGGGATGATAGGAATTTCAGTCCATCACCTCGTGGAGGATCTGGACAAGGAGATGCCTCGGGTTTTGGGCAGGGTTATTCTGGGTCTGGAGCAGGGCAAACTTTCCCAGCCACACAGTCGAATACCATGCAAGAAGAGCAAAGGGGTTACACGGAACAACAAGGCACAAACGGGTATGAAGTGAATTTTCATGTTTTCTAAATTGTTTCCTTGTGTTTGTATTTGTTAGTGAACTATGTCATAACATGTAAAACATGAATAACTAGTTGCATGTAAGCCATGGCCTTTGAGGTGTATAGATACATATACATATGTTGATATTGAAGGAGACTAGCAGTGTGCAAGCCACGACCTTCAAGCTGTATATAAACCACTTGATACTTAAATTTTCTGTAGTCCTAACTTAACTACGTTAATGGAAGCTGAAGAATCTTGGATTCCCTTGAAAAAGCTAGCACCTTTTGTTTACACCCTGGTGAGCTAGTTGGGGTATATAATAACATATACCAACTCTTTAGTTTCTTGGTGAGAACAGAGTGTAAATATGATTTTTTTTCCAGAAATTTGTAACTATTGCTATATCGACCATAGAAGAATCGTAACAGGCTGAATATTCCGTATGATCACGACCTAAGGTGGTTAAAAACATGTTCATGCATTTTTGTGCACTAATATGTTAGTACGATTTTTAATTGTTTTCTTATTCTTGCTAAAAGGTAAACTTCTATTTGTTTGGTTGTACAGGAATAATACGAGGGAACAATGGTAGGAGGACTGAGTGACACTTGAAGAAAGTTCAGTAATATAATTGAGATAATGGTAGCGAATTAGAGTTTTAGCCTACATTAATTATGTGCTCATGTTCATGAGATGATTGAATTAGGAGCTTTTTGTTATTGTTCTCAAAGTTTTAGCTTACATTAGTGATGTACTCTTGTTCATGAGATGATGGAATTAGGAGCTTTTTGTTATTGTTCTCAACTGCTTTCAGTTTAGCTAAAACTGTCATGGGGAGAGTTTCATAGGGTCCTTATTTAGCTTGCTTTGGAGTTTGGGTATGAGAGAAAAACTTTCAGAGATGAATTCAACTGAAATCATTGTATATTTTGAAGCAGTTGAAGGGTAATATATATAATGTGAGAGTTTGGTTATTATCAGATTTGCGTTTAACCTTGCTTCAATAATGCTATGTCCAGGTACATTTTAGGAATGGGATGTGAAATATCTTCTCTCCTCTCAGATCTCCCCTACAGATCCAAACTCTTAGGCAATAGTCATCAACTGTCTAATTTTAGTATCAATTAAGAACCACCAATGACTATCAATGATCTCTTTTCCTGTGGAGTTCAATCTGCTAAATAACAGGAGAGACGGTCACTATTCACCATCATTTTTTTCCTGGCTGAGATCTGAATATTAGGAACCACTTATTTATAAATTAGAAATTCTTTTATTCAACTGGTAGTATTATTTAAGCTTGTCTTAATCTCAAAATTAATTCGTGTTTAATAGATTTCCTGGAAATATCGAAAAAAAACAAACAAAATATGCAGGCTGTTAAGGAGAAGTTGAGCGACATTGCTGCCATGCGTAAAGCTAAGGCAGAAGCTAAAGCCGAAGAGCAGGTATACCATGAATGTGTCATAAAGCACAAAATGATACAAACTTAAATTATTATGTTCTCAAAGACACTAAATAGATGCCATCAAAATATAAATGCGAGTTACTTTGAATAATTTGTGTATAAATCTAATGCGAATCATAAATTGCAGGAGGAGAAAGATTTGGCAAAGGCAAGAATAGAGGTGGCAAAAGAGATGAGAAAGGCCAAAGAAGCAGAAGCACAAGTTGAACATCACTTGGCAAAAGCTGGCCAAAAGGCTGAGAAAGAACTGGCTAAACCCCATCCTTACCACCAAAACTTAGATAATCCAAGCCCTAACCCTGTCCCTAATACTATGGATGGCCACCAAATGCATCATACAGATCGTGGATCCGGAGCTCCTCCCATGGAAGGACTAGCTGAACCAAGACTTACAAGGGAATTCCCACCGGCCACCAACCAGCACATTTGAGAGTTCGGTTATTATCACATTTGCGTTTAACCTTGCTTAACGGGTTTGGATGGAATTTTGGACGGCTGGGGTTATTCCCGAAAACTGGAATCCTGGCATATCCCCAAGATGACAGTCGATTTTGGGGCATATCTCCAATTTTCCCTATTTTGTTTGCAACTCTTATGTTGAATTTTGCTGTGTTTTGTTTTCTTTCTTTTTATGTGCTCATGATGGAAGCTTGAGATATGTAATGTGCTTATGTTTTCTAGTTGTAGATTATCAATTGGGTAAACATCAATCATCTTTTATGCCTATTCGTCATAACAAATAGGAGTAGATCTAATACTTCCTGCACCTGTATGTACCCCAATAGTTCTACACTGATCGTCAGAATTCCCACGAGGAATTTCAGACGGTTTTTCTCGTCACAGCAGCATGGCTACATTATGGTCATATAGACCAAAGAGAGCAAGAGCACAGATTTTGATCCAAACTAAGCCATTGGTGTCTGAGAATGTTGCATGGAACCTCGTCAAGGCAAGTGTATATCAATATAGACGGGATCACGGATACAATTGAGACACAAACAAAGAATAAAATTAAAAGTTGAAACAATTGTATGCAAAAGAAGCTCCCAGTGGCGCTTAAAGATCAACAAGAACGCACCACAAGACTTGGACCCTTGTATTAACAGCCATGTGGGTTAGAGAGTAAACAACTGTATATACAAGATTGGCATGTCGAAAGCCTGTCTACTGCATCTATAGCTCAATGCCTGTCAACTGCATCTATTGCAGTTCTTCTTAACCGAATCCATGGAGATTTTTTTCCTCCAACAAGAGGCTTGAGATAAGGGGATCCGTTATCTCCGTATCTTTTCCTCATTTGCATGGAGGCTTTCTCCAGATTACTTATTGCTACGGAGCAACAAAAGAAAATAACAGGGATAAAAATAGCTAGACATACGTAATCTGTTAGTCACCTCTTTTTCGCAGACGATTGTCTGCTGTTCACCAAAACTAATCTATTAAGTTGCAGTAACTTGCTAAATACTATTAATCAATTTAGCCAGGCTTCGGGTCAGCTAATAATTTTTCATAAATCGGGTGTTTTTTTAAGTAAGAGAATACACTCAAGACATCAAAGAATGATGCTAAAACTCTTAAAAATCAAGAAAATAAACATTGCGGATTCTTATCTAAGTGCACCCCTTTTTGTAGATAGATCTAAACTAAAAACTTTTGATAACATTGTTCATAAGATGGAATCTAGAGTTCAAAGTTTTAATGGACCCTCTCTAAGCCAAATAGGTTTGTTCTAAATAAATCAGTTCTGAGCAGTCTGCCTATCTACCAAATGGACTGTTTTATCCTTCCCAAAAAAGTTACTAAAAAGATTAATGCAATCCAGCGCGACTTCTGGTGGGGAAAAGAAAAACATGGTGGATGCTACTCGAAAGGTTTTGACTTTCTTTGTAAACTAACAGCCTTAGGGGGTTTAGGCTTTAAAGAAGCAAAAAAATTGAACTTGGCTATGATAGCCAAATTAGCTTGGAGGTTGGCTTCTGAGCCACAAGCTCTTTGGGATAGCTTACTAAACAAACAAATATTTCAGAATTACCAATGAAAGTTGGATTTGGAAATGCTTAAAACAGGGAATAACTCTCATGCACAGATTTAGTTGTTGAGAGGTAGGGGACGAAAACATGATAAATATATGGACAGATAAATGGCTTCCAGGCTTAGATGAAAACCTTGAAACTATCTGTGGCTCTAAACTAAACTCGTTAACACTTGTAGCTGAGTTAGTCGACTCAGATGCGCAGAAGTGGAACTTGGAAAAAGTTAGAAATAACTTTCCCCAAACATTTTCAGATGCAATTTTAAGGATAAAGCTTTTTCAAGACACAAATGGAAATATAAAAAAAAGATGCTTTAAGGTGGCTCTTAACAAAAAATAGGCAGTTTACGGTGAAATCTTTATATGCTAAATTGCAAAATAATGAGACAAATGAGACAATGCAAACTAATCATAATACACAATCTACTGTTTCTTTTTGGTCTGCTTTCTGGAATTTGAATGTTTCTCAGAGAATTGGTTAGAGCATAGCTCGGTTGAACCCACCAAGCGTTGGTATGTCAAGCTTGGTTGTCATATTTTAGTGAATCAAAACTCATCTAAGAGTCGCTTGATTATGTACTAGAGACAACTTCGTTTAGGTTAAACTAGAAAGTCTAGGAATGTTGAGACATACAAGTATTACTCGAAGACCTGAAGAATGTGAAGAAGTAACGAGCTACAACGACGACATCATCCTTCCTCTTGAGGTTAGTAATATTGACTTGAACTGTTTCATTCCTAACGTATCTTTCAAGTCGTGTTATATTGAAAACATAACTGCGAAGCTGTGTATGGATATATTACTCTAGTAATGAGACATGATCACATGATCATAGTATTAGGGAATTAGACTACGATGTATAGCGCTTATCTTTTGAACTTCGTAGATATGACATCGACATAATCTTATGAATGCTGTTATGATTATGTGTATGGGTAAAAGTGAAGATTTCATCCTAGGAAACAATGTTTTACATTTGTTTAAAGGAAGTACATTCATGAAGTTGTTTATGAATCAAAAGGGAAATCGCTAGGCTTATTGGTACGGCTATTCATTGCAAATCTTTGGATTACCAATATGTGTGAGATGGTGGAACCGATCGTAACTTTGTTATGTATCTTGGTACAACTAATCACAATGCCTGACTTATGATTTGGTATGACTAGTTTTGATTAATTAGTGAAACCGATCCTAAGTAATCACCTGAGATGGTATGATCGATATTTGTAATTGGTGTGACCGATCCTAGTAATTGGTGTGACCGATAATAAGTTGTGTAATTGATCCTTGTCATTGGTGTAACCGGTCCTAGTAATTGGTGTAACCGATCCTGGTAATTGGTGTAACCGATCCTAGTGACTGGTGTGACCGATTACAAGCAATACCATGTGTATATGATAACCGGTCCTGGTAATTGATGTAACTGATCCTGGTAACTGATGTAACCGGTCCTGGTAACTTGTGTGACCGATCACAAGTGCTTCCATATTAGGGTATAACCGATCCCAGTGATTGGTAGAACTTATTGAACCCATGGATGTGATTTGATATTTGATCAATCACATAGTTGTCTTGGAATACAAATGAACCAATTCTAAACTTGTTTGGAAGTGTGGTATAATCGATTCCAAGATTGTAAATATGAAATAGGATTTACAAAGAAGAGATGTCAACATTCTTTGAACACGTACAATAACTCTTATCTTTTATTGTTCAAAGATATTCCTTAGTACTCAAGGAGATCCTGTTCCGAAATAAATTAAGAATCTTTTAATTAAGGTTATTAGTTTTATATGCTTTAATTACCAGCAGTTAAATGCACATCTCTAGATAATAAAAATTAGTAATGTGCATTTACTAATTGGAGATTTTCTATAAAGAGATTTCGGGAAATATTGGACAAACCATTTACTGGAATTATGAAAACCGAATGGGAATTTATTGCATATCTTGAGAATACTTTCGGTTTTGGAAATTCCTTGGTGTCCAAACATCCTTGGTCTATAAATACCTAAGTTTTCATTTCTAGCAAACTATCCTAAGAGCCAGGCAAACTTCATCTTTTTTTTGTTTCTGGTGGAGCCGTCTAATCGGAGAGGAAAGTACCCTAATTAGGCGAAATCTCTTACGACCTCTCGTTTAAAGACTTCTGTGGGATCAAGAAGCTCTACGAGTATCGTTGGTGGGAAACTAGATAATTGCAGTGTTATTAGTTTTCGATTGATTTGATTGACTAACGGTTGTTGAAACTTTGATTGCATCTAGTTTGTTTATTTTTGAGAATCTTCTCTTCTGATATAAGATTCACTTAAACTAGATCGAAGTATCGACGGGATCTTTAGAACTGTTTGTAGATCTAAAGACATCTTGTGATAATCCATTGTTAACAGACTCCGTTCTGTGCATGATTGATCACAAGAGATTCAAGTGGTGTTGTGCAGGTTTAATTGAAGATTAAAGAAGATTTGAAGAATAAGAAGATTTCTTATTGGTTTCTTATATCTTTGTGTTGCACAAACCTTGATCGGCTGGGATCCAACTAGAATCAAATTTATTCGATTGTTTAGTTGCGTGAGATCGGTAACGCCTAATAGTTCTCTTGAGATCTATTTTGATTGTTACAAATCCGAATCTTATTACTTAGGTAATAGAGATTGGATTGATCTAACGAGGCAAAGGAGTTTATTAGTTTGAACGGAAGAGCCTTTGCATATGGCTTGAGATATCTTATCTAAAAGAATCAATAGAGTTGTTACCAAACAGATTTGTTGTTCCTTTACTGTTTGGAATACGATCCAAAGGAATTGTTCCAGTGCGTCCACTCATCGAAGTCGGAAGCACAGGGATACTGAGAAAACTAAGTGAACTAGGGGTAGTTGCTTGGTCTCAACTATACAAAGTTGGTTTAGATTTTGTATAGCGGCTTAATTCTGAGAGTATTCAATTCTGGACTTGGTCCCGGGGTTTTTATGCATTTGCGGTTTTCTCGTTAACAAAATCTTGCCGTGTCTTTTACTTTTCTATTTTCGCAATTATAATTGTTTATTATAATTAGAAGTAAAATACACAAACGTTTACTTCGTACATACTTGGTAGTGATCCTATAGAGTTTGGTTAAGTCCGAACCTATTATCAAGTATTATACTTCGTTATTCTATTGTCTCGATCTTGTATCCATAGGAAATCACACAAGTTATCTTGTTGTCGTGTTATCTCGATCTTGTATCCATAGACAATCACATGAAGTGTGAACCGATTTGTTGTATTGTCTCGGCTCAGTCTATAGACAATCACTTTCGGTAGAGGACTTATAAGTGGATATTAAAAAGATTGTGGTGTATTTGGGTACCCTCGTCTTTTCAGAATTAAGATTTTCTTGTGGAAATGCATTAATAACGCATTACATGTTAGGAAGTTACTTGGTCAATATAGAGATAACATAGGAACTCATTGCATCTTTTGTAACCATCAGTGTGAATCTCTGAAACATCTCTTCTTTGAATGCCATTATGCTAAGTCAGTTTGGATGCTCCCTCCACTGGCTGGTTTAAATTTCAATCTAACTTCAGACAGTTATTTCATGAGTTTATACTCAAACTGGATTACAGGAAAATCTAATGATAAAGTGATAGAAATAGTAGCTACAAAATGTTGGATTATCTGGAAAGAAAGGTGTTTGAGGATTTTTGAAGACAAATCAAATACTAGTTTACAAACATCTTTAACAGTGCTACGACACCTTAAATTCTGGACACCAAACTTACTGGATGTATCTTCAGAATTTGACACAAGGCACATGTCTAACTTAAGAACAACACCATCTCAATCCATAGTTCAGACTATTAATAATGTCAAAAGATGGGACCCACCTGAATCTAATAGTTACAAAATTAATTTGATGCTTCATGGGTAGATGAAAATAATCTTACAGGGTATGGACTAATCCTTCGTTCTGAAACAAGCATAGCTATCCAAGCTGGATCTGGGACATTTTATATCTCCACGCAGCTTTGAAGAGGCAGAAGCTCTGACTCTACTTTGAAGCAACAAGGTGAGCGACTAGCATGAACTGTAAGCACTTTTGGATTGAAGGAGATTGCAAAGGGGTAATTGATTTTGCTCTAGGGAAGACAAACTCAATTCAATGGAGAAATCAGGCCATAATCTCTAAAGCTAAGAGGGTTTTAATGTCATGTGAGTTTTTTTTTTGGGTTTTTCTTTCAACCATAGAAGTAGTAACAAGGTAGCTGATGAATTGGCAAAACAAGCAAGAAATCAGGGGCACCACAAGCAACATTGGAGACATGTGCCATCTTTCATTCACTACACTTTATCTTTATTGGGGGAATTACCGATCCGAGACACTATGCAATATGGAACCTACACAAGCAATGATACGCGATACCCAAATATGACGAAAATAATAACAAACACCACAACACCAAGATTAACGTGGAATAACCTCTTCAATGAGAAGAGTAAACAACTACGGGCAAACTTCCACCATGACAAATAATGGGTTACAACGACTTCTCCCAAACCGGGGTTTCACACAACTTCAAGATGCATATAGCACTTGGATAACAATGCCTCTTTCTCTACTCACCGCTAACGATGGATAACCAAAATTATTTACCAGATAATTAGGTAGATTCAACCAATAAAAAAACAAGGAAGATGAGAAACTTACTACTAGGATTTGAACAAACCCTAGAATTACCCCTTTGAAGAGATGTAGGATGTGGTGGATAAATCTTCACCTACTAAACCGGTCCTTAGCTAGAACACCCTTCTTCTTCAAGCTCTCTCAAATCATTAACATCACCGATTAATCCATTAATGGTGGTTGCACTTCTTTTCTCCTGTTCTCCCTGTTTGTCTCGCGGCAGCAAAAACACCTTCTCTGTTTTTTCTCGCACCTCTTTCTTGTTTCACGAACAAGAGATATATACCAATCTCGGTTTCCTTTTCCTAACCTAACAAGGCACCTTTTAGGAAGCTCCCCCTAATGATTATGGGGCTCACCTGGACTGTTGGGTCCATAAGGCGTGAAAACCCAACAAACTCCCCCGCATGACTTATGGTGAGGTACCTGTCACCATCGAATCTACACTACTGCTGAAACGTACATGCTTGTACTTCAGTAGTGACTTTGTCATCATATCAAAATCGTTTTCATCTGTATGGATCTTATCAATTAACTCCCCCTGCTTATCAAATTTCATCAGCTTCACCTGGCTTGGCTCACCCATCTTTTCTCTCTTGTTTTCACTAACAAGGATATGAAAAGAAAACTCTTCTTTTATCTCAACGGAGGTTATACTCTCTTCATCAAAGAAACTCTAATGGTGGTTCACTACTTTCCCAAAGGAGGCTACACTATTTTCCCTTGTTCTCACAACCAAGAGAAGCTTATATTCTTATTTTTCTTCCTTCACAAAACAACTTTCTTTTTTCCGCTGCAGATTTATGAAACTGTCACACTTCACAATTTTTGTTCAATCTTTCTTCAGTTACGCTTCTTTCTCAACTGCGACTGTTCTCTTCAAGTTAAAATCACACCTCAACAGATTTTTCAGGTTGTCACAAAATTGCCACACTACCTTCCATATTGCACACGGTTATCCCGACCAACGTAGCTCTGATACCACTTGTTGGGAGAATTACCGATCCGGGACACTATGCACAATATGGAACCTACACAAGCAATGATACGCGATACCCAAATATGACGAAAATAATAACAAACACCAAGATTAACGTGGAATAACCTCTTCAATGAGAAGAGTAAACAACCACGGACAAACTTCCACTATGACAAATAATGGGTTACAACGACTTCTCCCAAACTGGGGTTTCACACAACTTCAAGATGCATATAACACTTGGATAACAATGCCCTCTTTCTCTACTCACCGCTAACGATGGATAACCAAAATTCTTTACCAAATAATTAGGTAGATTCAACCAATAACAAAACAAGGAAGATGAGAAACTTACTACTAGGATTTGAACAAACCCTAGAATTACCCATTTGAAGAGATGTAGGATGTGGTGGATAAATCTTCACCAACCAAATCGGTCCTTAGCTAGAACACCCTTCTTCTTCAAGCTCTCTCAAATCATTAACATCACCGATTAATCCATTAATAGTGGTTACACTCCTTTTCTCCTGTTCTCCCTGTTTGTCTCGTGGCAGCAAAAACACCTTCTCTGTTTTTGCTCGCACCTCTTTCTTGTTTCACGAACAAGAGATATATTTCCTTTTCCTAACCTAACAAAGCACCTTTTCGGAAGCTCCCCCTAATTGTTATGGGGCTCACCTGGACTGTTGGGTCCATAAGGTGTGAAAACCCAACAAGCTTATGATTCCAGTTTTTTAAAATCGGAACTAGTCATAAAAACCCAAGGTGACCAAACTTGTGGTACAAAAACCCCATTCAAATGTTGGGATCCATTAAAACTCATTCTTAAACAAAATTGATACAAAAACCCCAAATTTTTAAAAATTGATACAAAAACCCCAAATTTCAAAATTGGTTTCATCAAATTCTTTGGGGGTTTTGTGTAACTTTTGTTTGATGGGGTTTTTGTGTTACTTTTGTTTTGATGGGTTTTTTGTGGATGGATAGTGACACCTTTGGGGTTATAACTCACGGACCGTTTTTAAATTCAAATGCTTTATATACACACAATCTGAGGATAACAGTTTGTTGGAAGTTTCTCATATCACAGTTTCTACAACGGAGATAAGGGCAGCCAACAGACTTAATAGCCTCCCTAACATTTTTGCTTCAATATATCAACTTTCAAAAAAAAATTTTTTTTTTTGGTATATATACGAGCAAAGAACTTCTACAGAGTAAAATCAAACTCATAGTGATAGAAAAGAGTAAAATCATCAATTCATAGTAATAGAAAGTAATGATTTAACTGGTCGAGTTCTGGCCTTGCAGTGAGATGCTAGCTACATGATCCTCCAATTCTGTCCCATCTACCACCTGTTTCTCCTGAAAAAATCTCTCCCTTTCAACTCGTTTGGCCGGTGGTGGTGGAATTATTGTGGCAGCAGCTGGAGGGGGCAGAGAAATTGTTGTGGCAACAGCTGGAGAGGTCAGAGGGGGTTCACTTACAGATTCCTTTTGCTCTGAACATGTTGTTGGTCTTATAAGTGGGCGATGAAGCAAACGCTCATGTTCAATTTTTATTAACAAACTTGCAGATGCTTTTTCCTTGTGGTGGTCTTCTTCAGGTCTCACACAAGCTTTTCCTTTCCGCATTCTGTAAATAATCAATTTGAAAAGGGTAGTCAGTAAGTCAACTACGTAAAAACAAAAGCATTATTTTATAGAGATCGGAGTTGTGCTGCCTATACCACATAGATAAAACAACAAGTGAAATTCATGTGGGTAGAACTACGCAGCATTACAACACTCAGACAAGTGAAAATGGTTAATCAGTAAGTCAACTACGTAAAAACTAAGCATTTTTTTTATGGAGATCAACAACAAGTGAAATTCATGTGGGTAGAACAGCGCAGCATTATTGCACTCTGACAGAGTCAGAAACTGTTCTGTTCCAAACTGTTTTCACCTATTGCCCAGCTGTCAAATGTATTAGGTGTTTTACCTAAACGATATCCAATTTAGTTACCCTTCGTCACTTGTTCTACTTGTAATGATCTTACTTTTTAGATGCATATTACGCTCAACACCACACATCTGTATTAATTTGTTCACAACTTCACATCAGTAACTTTTATGTATGGAAGTGACTACTCAAACTCATTAGGCTGATTTAATTTTCTAAAATCTCACTTTTACTTACTGTTCAAGAGCCAAATTGTGGTTCTAATAAAAATATCATGAAACATTAATTTGGTGATCCTGATGACCTGGGTTTAAAGAGCTTTCTCTAGTTCTTCCTCTAAAAAATTTATTCCTAGGAAACTGATTTTTGGTTTCAAAAGTTCCGAGTATTGTGAGAGTTTTCTGTAGAAATATATGTACACTTCAATCTTATTTTGAAGGGAAAACAGCAAAATAAAATTTCGCATGGTTATGGCTTATAAACTTTTCCTGTCAAAGGCAATCACCCAATTGTCTCATAATCAAGAGCAATATGATTAGGTTGTTCAGAGGGAATTGATAAGAAACTGTAGCACGAAAACGTACCTACGGACAAGTTGGTACGCCTGTTCCTCTTGATCTTCCTCCATTTCTTCATAGACAAAGGGATTGGAAATAGATGCAGCACGAACTGCAAGAAGTGTATCGTGTTTGACAAGTACTTTCTCGAGCTGGTCGTTCAGTTCAATTGCTTTAGAAACCACATTCTCGTTCCTGCATAAATGAAAGATACATGTGATCAGTATGAAGTAATAACAACAAAAAAGTTTGCTATTGCATTAAGATTATTTAGTTGTTAAATATTCACATTTCAAGGTCAGGAAAGAGATCAATGGTATAATCTTTGATAAATTTGGACAGAAATTCATCCAACACAGAAATCACTGCCAAAAAGTTCAACTTAGAGAAAAAGAAAATCTATTTTAGGAAATGAAAATTTCAGACGATTGCTAGTCGTCAACTCCAGTACCAACACAACCTTTGGTGCTACATTTTGAAAAGGTGTCAAACATGTGGAACAATGGAAGTCGCTGTGCCGAATATAGTGAACACAGCTTTTCATATAATTGAAAGAAACCTGAATTCAGGGTTCCAGGCATGACACCACAAAAGCATCTGACAAATGGTAGTGCATATTCATTATCAACATAATTATTATCAGTTTGGGACGTTGCTAAGATCCAATTTTGTAGTTGTGTATTACTGATGCTTTTTTTCAGACTCTAAACAAATACTCCATATGATCTGTAGATTTTTTATTCTTAACTAATTGAAAACTGTAAGAGCTTCATCAAAAGAAAAAAAGGAAAATACTGTATAGTTAAAATGGAGACACATTATGGACTTGTAAACATAGTTTACCATAATAATGACTCAAGAGCTATAGCGGAATGAATTGCAATCTTAGCAGGTAACAATTGAGTATCTGAACGAAATTGCAAAAACTAAATGACTTTACCGACAGGTCAGCACAAGATGCATTACTCGCTGCTTTTGAAATGAACACTGCTCCACAAGATCCAATGTGAACTCATCATTCGCCCCCTACAATTATACAAAAGTCAACCATGGTCCATGACAATAACAGAAATCCATACAGTGTTTGTGAAACCACTAATTTCTTGGATAGTTTGGGTTAGTAGACAGGGGGTTAAGTATGTGTATGCACATGTGATTTGCAAGTTAGCACGCGAGCTGAGAATTGTGCGCATTATGAAAATCGAAAAAACTGGACCTTTATGAGCATACAGTTAACAAATAAGTATACTACCGTTTACTGCCATGTCCAGCACGAGAGAAGTATATTTCTAAAAATCATTAAAACTCAACTTAAGTCTGCACAAGCTGAAGTGAATCAGCTATTATCTGCAGAAGGAGGTACTTGATGTAAACTACGAATTAAGTTAGGGAGTCCAAAGCTGATGGCTAGTTCTGTATCTTTTTGATAATTAATTTATGTAGATGAGTTTCAACCTAAGCATGTGTATCATCACCGAGCGATTTTACCCCTACTAGAGAGGCATCTAAGCATTTACTTAATCTTTACTTACAACATGGATCATGTCAATAATGTGAACCACAGAACTAGTACTGGTTAACTAATGCAAAGACAAGTTTCTAACATATCAATTGACCAACAAGTAGAGTTTCACACTGAAAAATAAGTACAAGACAATCAAAATAATGGCATCCTTTACATGGCATAATCACAATATTGGCTAATCAAGATTTAACTTGCTCATAATACTAGACTAAAAAAAATAATCAGGAATGAGGTAAGGGGAGGCAGAAAGGTGTTATGGTTAGTAGTCAAAGATAGATTATACACTCACGCTTTAAGCAACAACTCCAACAGAAGATGGAAGAAAAAAAAAAAGTTTGGTCAACATGGTCCCGGTCCCTAGATATTCAACTTCAATAATCTCACCACATTCTATTTACCCTTTTTGTGTAACTGATCTAACATTTCATCCCTCTGACTGGGAATGCTAACCTTGATAGACTTTGTCTGTAGGAAGGATAATTCTTAATGTGGTCGACAAGGAGAAACATAGATCAGAGTTAGCATGCCCGTAAGGATCAATATAGAACCATTAAGGAGCACATAGGTGCACCTACCTAGAAAGGTGGAATACATGCACCAGGTTACAAAGAAAGATGCCAAATATATTAGAAGTCCAA
This sequence comes from Papaver atlanticum, assembly GCA_023531105.1. Classification (NCBI taxonomy): domain Eukaryota; kingdom Viridiplantae; phylum Streptophyta; class Magnoliopsida; order Ranunculales; family Papaveraceae; genus Papaver; species Papaver atlanticum. Next base: position 1,302,946 of record JAJJMB010007130.1, read on the forward strand.
GAGTCAATTCACAAGTTTGAGTAGCAAAATCATTGGTAGGAAGCCCATTAAATAACTAGCACGCAAAATAGAAAGAGTAGGGAAACACAGGATTGATAATAAATTGGTAACGACTAATGTAACTAATGTCCTGATTCCCAATCTGACAATAAAAATAGGTTGACAATTTTAAAGTCTACATGATGTCTATCTGACTCCTTACCTCAGGACGCCGAGTATCAATAGCATCTAGCACATCTCTCAGAACATCCAGAGCAGCACTAGCCTTTTGGATTATGCTGCAATATATTGAAATGGGTATAAAATCAGACAACTTATTACTTGTATAGCCTTTTTTTCTGTTCATATATACTTGGTCACACCAAGTTGACACTTCATAGTAGCAATTACAAAGGATGACACTTCATTATTGAAGATCCCAGGACAGAAACAAAAGATAAAGAAACATAGTATGCCAAGCATTTTCTATGGGTTTGGCCAAGATATATAGGAAAAAGGCGAAAGTGTTTTGGTCAAATCCTCAAATACATAAAGATTATCAAGGAGGTAAATATTTTTTAAATCTGCTAAGTAGTTCCTCTAGTAACCAGTTTACTCTACAGCCCCGGTACAAGGGTTTGGACTCTTGGAGCCTGATAATGGAGAATAAGTTGTACTGACACAATCAGATTGATGGAAGAAAAAAGAATCATGGCGGGATTTACTACCTAGATTCGGATGAGTTCTGTGAACCTGATTGTTGAGCGACAGCCCCTTTACGGTTAGGAGACAGAGGTTTCACTTGAGATAAGCTACCGTTGGGTGCCACTGGAGTAGGATCTACAGGGGAGATTGTAGGTCTTTGAGGAAACTGTATACCCGCATTCTGGAAATACAAAAAGAAAGCAGAACTACATCAGTACATTGTATTGTAGTAAACTGAAGGTGTTGAAAAGGGATAACAAAAATATGGAGCTGCGGAGAGGTGCTTTAAGCCAAATTTACTCGATTTAAGATTTAAGAGAACTTAGCCATCATTCATTTGTACCTACCACCAACTCAGAATATGCAGCATAATACTGAGGGAACTTTCCTGAAGCTCCACCAAGTGATGCTTGCGTGGCATCGAGAAGACGACATATGTTCTCACGTACAGGCAAATCCTTCTGTAAAAGAGTAGAAAACTCAAATAAAGTATTTCAATGATGTCCAAGAAGCAGGAAACGTTTCATAAGTTAGCTTTTAAAATCCACCAGAAAGCTGACCAACCTTTTTCTTCACTATCTTCACCAGTATAGGAAGAATTCCCATATCAAGGACATGCCTGTGAATATGTTCTCCACAGTTATTAATCAACACTTCCAACAACTGCGAGACAGGACAGATTTACATGGTCATATATGAAATAATCTTATTAGGAATAAAAAAAACATAACTTAAGTCATAACACTTCAGAAGCCAATGTTGACAACCAATTAGTTGACATGCAATATCAGGATCCAGAAAAATGTTCCAGCTTAGACGTTCACATATTCCACAAATCTTATAACATGAGATAAATATTTTACGGCGATAAACCCAAAAATTGAAACTGAAGAGAGACGATTTCTTTCCCCTCGTAAACCCGTAAGTGAAGTCAAACGCTTTACATTTGTAGACTATCACAGATTAATCTGGATTCATCCTAAGGAATACTAATTACACATACTTCAGTGAGTCTATTTACTTATTAAGATGTTCAATGTACATCTTAAAACATTATACTAATTTTCTTAACTAATTTTTTTCTTCCACAAATTGACATGTAACATATAGAGAATGCACTAACCATTACAGTATAAAGCTGAACATTTGAGTTCTTATCTCCCAATCGTCGTGTTATGACTTTTATAACATCTCTAGCCTCCCTGCACATCCAACAAAAAAAGAAAACCATACAGAAAGTGAATGAGTATCATCATTGTTTCTAAAATTGACAATCATACCAGCTGATAAGTGATAATTTTATACCCTTGGTCATGAGCAACTAGTTCACAGATTTCAATGTTCTTAATCCAATCCATTTCTGTCAGTTTCTCACTTGTTGCCAAATTAACAAGCTCACTTGCCATTTCTCGTTACTTCCAAAAACCAAATCTAAGAAAAACAAACAAAAATAAATGTTCAGAACTTACTTAAATTCAAGTGATATTCATATATATTCTACACATTATAAACAAATTACACTGAAGAACCACAAATTTTTTACAAAAAATTACAGTCATGAACTCAAAATCTCAAATTGCAGAAAACAGTTAATTCAGATCTCTACATAACTAGCAGAGTAAATATAGAAAAAACCCAATGATTGAAACTAAGATTTACTTACGTTGGACCTGAGTTACAGACAGATGGATAGTTCTTCTTCTTCTACTAGTATTGCTACTCTGCGAAGTTCCTTCTTTTCTTTGTTTTTCTTTTTCGTCTGTTTTTTTTTTTGTTTTTTTTTTTTTTGAAAGAGAGAAAGTGAAAGTGTGAGTATATGGAATCTATATGAAATGGGCGGTTGGATTTGCAGTGGCACCGTCATTTTTACTGACAGCAAAACAGAAAAAGAAAAGAAAGATTACAGAAAAAAGATCGAATGGAAGGAAACTGAAAGAAACATAGATAGTGTGGGGACTTTGAGGAGCTGGATTAACGGCATCATTGTAGGTCCGAGTCTGTGGGTTTTAAATTATTGGATAGAGTAGATACAGCTGGAGGTTCGTGTTTAATGCATGTCTGTTTTCGTGGGTCTTGTTTGAGCAAGATTTCTATATGCCTCGGACTCAACCCGAAAATAGAAAAGGAAGTTAGTTTTTTTTTTTTTTTTTTTTTTGACCCGAACAAGTTTTTTGTTGTTGTTTTGATCAGATCCCGAATAAGTTGGGATAGGCTTAAAATGAAATCCAATAAAGAGTTCCATTTCAATAAATGAGATCCAATAAAAGTTCCATTGTACGACAGATTTTACCTCGAAAACATCACTTAAACGTAATAACGGATCAGGGAATTGTGTTAAGAGTACCTGACTAATCTCTGAGGCAGGTTAAGATCATGGACCTCTCCATTTAAGACACCTGACTAATCCTTGAGGCAGGTTATGACCATGAACCTCCCCGTCCGACTGGGTTAATGTATTTATTGTGAGAGTGACCGTTAGGAAGAATTTAGCCCTCGATCTTTAGCTTGTGAGGTGAGTACGAAGCTATGTCATTCTCCTGATGGTCATATGAATATAAATGTTCGACGAAGTTATCAAATAAGACATTCTAATGGAACGAATATCCATGTGTCGAAAGATAGAACAAAAAAACTTTAATATAAAATATCTCACAAATCCTGCGTCGGAATTTGATAAATCTTATATATACTTAAAGAGCTTTTTGAAGGATCTACATATCTGGAAAGCTGCATTCATATATTGTTCTGTCTTTAGCTATTCTCAAAAACTTTAATGCACCTAGCTTTCAATATATGTCACATAGTTATACCTGTAGTATTTATTAGATGGCTATTAGCATTGGATACTATATTATATTATCTTTGTTGCTCTAAGAAAGCATCCAATCCTGCAGGTTATCAAAAGAAATAACATTTTGGAAAGTTGTGTTGGAAATTGCAAAATGACACTTCGAGATGATCTTCTGTTTCTTCTTCTTAATCACATAAAGGGCATCTGGTGTCCTGAATATTGACCATGTACTTGATTCTTTCTACTACAGGAAGAATGTATTGAGTTATTTTCTATAATAATAATTGACACTTGTAAGGAATCTTCGAGTGCCATATTAAAAGCCAAATTTTAGTTTGACCCTCACTATGGCTTTGCGCTTTTTATTTCATTTAAGGATAGCTCTGTAAGTTGAATTGGCGGTGAATTTTCCACATCCAGTGAGAGACCATCTTAGCTCATCTCTTCCTTGATTTAGAATTCTTATATCTTAATCCTTTTAACTTTTTGGTTATTGACCATTTGGTTTAGTTTTTCTTGATTCCATATTTTTTTCTTTATTATTTATGAGCTCAAAAAGCTCATTTGGTGCATATATATATATATATATATATATATTTATTTGGTTTTGAAACAACACGCTGGGTTAAGGAGACCCAAACCGACAAGAAAGAAAAAGAAACAACTATACAACAACTACTCTCTATAATAAGTCTTCACTTTATCATCCTCAAGGATCTGCTTTAGCTCAGAACTAAACTCATTAACATCTAACTCCAAGTAAGGTTGAGAAGGATGGAAAGCTGCCAAAGCATCAGCAGCACGATTTGTCTCCCTATAAATATGCTCAATTCTGAATCTGCGAAACCATTTGCGGAGTTGGCAAATTCTTCTCCAAAGATGCAAGATAGCCCAACCAGGTTTAGGATCTTTGCTCTTCAACAACTTACAAACATCCATGGAATCGGTATTAATCTGAATTTTCCTCTGATTTTTCGAGATAGCGCATTTCATAGCAAGCTCAACACCTTGTAATTTTAAAGAGAGAACAGAATCAGGACCTGAACCTCCAATAACAGCAGCAATAAGTTGACCAAGATTGTCTCTCATAATTGCACCAAAACTCCCTGAATCTTCACGTCTAGACCCATCAAATTGAGCATTACATCATCTGCAGCTGGAAATTGCCATTTACAAGCAATAGGCCTCTTTTCCTTCAACCTGCAGGAAACTCCCCATCTGCGCAAAAAGGATCTAACAAAGGCAGAATCCACGTCATAGAAGTTACCAGATTCAATCTTTGAACGCACATCGTTGACTATAAAGTAGCTAACCGAAGCTTCAGAATTTGCCTTAACAGAATGAAGTCTTCTGTTTCGTTCTTTCCAAATGTGATATATGAAGCTGTTGAGGGTGAGTTTCCTAATGGAATTAATAGCACCATCACCGGTAAAATGTTCACTGCACCATTTCAATTCTTGCTCCCAATTCAGAGTGCAAGATCTAGAGTAACCAAGTTTTATCATCAGACCTTGCCAAATGACAGAAGAAAACGCGCATTTACTAAAAAGATGATCAGCATCTTCAGGGGCCTCATTGCAAAGAAGACAGAATGGGTCAGAGATAATACCTCATTGCATAAGTATGCATCTAGTTTTGAGTCTATTATGCATAGCTAACCAACCAATGAAAGAGTGACGAGGAATGAGACCCTTAAACCACACTAATCGATGACACTCCATGTCAGGCCTAGATAAAGTGATAGCATCATAAGTACACTTCATAGAAAAGGTACCTGAGCAGCTATCTTTCCACACTTTAACATCATTCTCTAAAAAATTAACTTCAACCTCTCTAATCTGATTACAGAAGTCTTTATTAAATCCAGCAACATTCGGAAAAACCCAGCCATGAACATTAATAAAATCAGCAACAGAGTGTTTGCCGTACTGACTTACAGCATGAATAGTTGAAACAGAGGCCAATCACATAGCTACCTTTAGGGTGCCAGAAATCAAATAAGAAGCTAGTGCTTTGACCATTACCTAAAATGGTACCTAAAAAGGTTTGGCATCTTCTCTACAACTCAAAATTCTACGCCAACTCCATGAACAATCTTGGGGAATAGACATGCTCCAAAAGTCTTTTTGCTTAATGAGATTAGCTTTAACCCATTGGGTCCACACAGTATCTTTCCCGGAGTAAAGATCCCAGATATGCCGGAGATTAGCAGCAATGTTAGTGCACTCTAGATTCTTAGTGCCTAATCCTCCTTCAGAGAAAGGGAGACAAATCTGAAGCCAGCTAATAGGGTTATTCTTTTTATTCATATCTGGACCATCCCATAAAAATCTTTTGAAGATCGAATTAATCTCTTTGATAACTCTTTTGCGTAAAATGAAACAAGAAAACCAGAAGTATATCATGCCACTTAACACAGCTTTAATAAGAAGCAACCTACCAACATAAGTCAAAAATCTAGCCTTCCAAGACTTAACACGTTTAGTGACTTTAGCAATTAGGGGAAGACAATCAATGTAAGACAACTTAGTAGAAATCAGAGGGACACCTAAGTATCTCACAGGTAATAAGCCTTCGGAGCAACCAAAGTAACGTAAAATTTCAATAAGAATATCCCTACTGATTCCAGAATGAAAGAGGGAGGTTTTATGGATACTCACCTCAAGGCCAGAGAAAGAGCTGAACTGCGTAAGAGCTTGATGAATAGAAGAAGCAGCTTCCAGAGACCCTTTGAAGAAGACCATAACGTCATCGGCAAAGCAAAGATGGGTAAGCTTAGTAGATTTGCACTTAGGGTGAAAACCAAAGTTGCCTTGCTGAACTTGATTAAGAAGGATGGCGTTAAAAACTTCTATAACAATAACAAAAAGATAAGAAGAAAGCGGACAACCTTGCCGCAGACCTCTACTAGCACCAAAAAACCCGTAAGGAGAGCCATTAATCATAACAGAAAACCGAGAGGAGGAGATACAAAGAAAAATCCAGTGAATAAACAAATCAGGGAAACCAAACATTTTCATATCCTTAGTAACTGCATCCCAGTTGACAAAGTCATAAGCTTTACGAAGATCAATCTTCAAAGCGCATCTAGCTGCTCCATTTTCCTATGGTAATTTCTAACTAGATCATGAGCAAGTAAAACATTATCTTGAATAGTTCTTCCTGATATGAACGCAGATTGGACTAATAATATTACTCATGACTCTTTTCATTCTAAGGGCCATAATCTTAGCAATGCATTTGTAAATTACGTTATAACAAGATATATACCTATAATCATTCACAGAAGAGGCGTTATCATATTTGGAAACTAAGGTGATGAAAGTACAATTAACTTCACGAAGCAATTTACCACTCTTGAAGAAATTTTGGATGGTTTTAACAAAATCATCCCCAACAACATCCCAAGAAGCTTTAAAAAATTGGCTAGAAAAGCCATCAGACTCGGGAGACTTACCAGGATCAATAGAAGAAAGAGCATGGACCACCTCATCTCTGCTAACAGGGCAAGTTAGCATATCAGCATCAACACCATTAAGAACCTTTTCAAACTGGATACCATCCAAAACAGCATCAGTATCACAAGTAATAGATGTATTGTTGAAAAGAGAAGAATAAAAGTCAACACACTCATGAGCTATAGACTTGTCATCTTCAAGCTTAATACCAGTTCTAGACAAAAGAGTGAGAATACTGTTTCTCGAACGCCTTTCTTTGATGGAATTATGAAAAAACTTATTTTTAGAATCACTAACTCCCATCCACTTCACTTTAGATTGCTGCTTGGCCATAGAAGCATCATACCTAGATAGTCTAGCATACGCCTTGACAGCTTCTCTTTCATAACTAGAAGTAATACCACATAAAGGATTAGACTGCACTTGAGCTTGGAGATCAAGCATAGATTTCTTAGCTTCCAGAGTTTGAAGAGATAGATTACCAAATTTCCTTTTTCTTAAATCAATCATAGCTTTTTTAACTCTTTTCAGTTTAGTAACTAGAACCAGCATAGGATTTCCTCTAACAGGAGAGGACCATTCATGTCCAACAATATTAATAAAATCAGGGTCTTCAGACAAGAAATTACAAAAACGAAAAGGTAGAGGGCCATGGGCTCTATCCTCAAAAATACAAACAACACTTGGGTTCTGGTCAGAAATACCAGGAAACAAAAATTCAGCAATGGAATCTTGAAAATCTATAATCCATTTAAAGTTAACTAAAACCCCATCAAGCTTAGCAGCCACCCTATCTTCGCCTTGTTGATGATTACTCCAAGTGAAAAAACAACCAGAAAAGGAGAGGTCAAACATATGAGCATTCTGGGTACAATCCCAAAAATTCGAATATTGAGAAGCAAGAACAGGGGCTCGACTAGATTTATCATTAATATCTAGGATAGAATTGAAATCCCCTAAGATAATCTAAGGGAGCTTATTAACAGAAGCAAAAGATTCAATGTCAGCCCATAGAGAACGTCTAACTAAAGCATCATTAGCACCATACACAAATGAAATAATGCATTTTTTATTAGAAGAAAGTAAAACTTCAAGAAAGACAATTTGAGCAGAACTGTGAATAAGAGAAACAGTCATCTCATCAGGATCCCATCCTATCCAGACTCTTCCTGAATTATCATGGATATAATTTTCTAAAAACTTCCAAGTAGGTCTTATTCTACGTCTAATACTATCGCAATTAACACCTTGAACATGTGTCTCAACTAGGCTAACAAGAGACAAATTATTATCACTAATATAATTACTAACTTTTCTTTGTTTCAGGGGATCATTTAGACCCTTAATGTTCCAACAGCCGAACCTAATCATTATTAAGAGAAATGGGGTGAACCTTCCTACTATTCTTACTAGACTTCTTATTGTCCACGATCTTCAGAGGTACTTTTGATGCGCCTTGAGATGAAGATTTCTGATTGAAGTGAGATCTGACTCTACCAGTATCAACATCAGAAGAGTTGACATCAATACGAACAGAGCTAACGGTAGACTCAGATGTAGGAATAGAATCTTGCATAACATTGTCCTGCTCCATCCTGGTATTATCTTTACTAATAGAAGAGTCAGATAAAATATCAAATTTTTTGGCAGTAACCACAGGAACATTTACTAAATTATTTGAACTACCAATCTCAAAAGGAGGACCCTTGGAAAACTGAACAACCTTCTCCTTAACAGTACCTTTAGTAACAGAATTAGAAGCATCTTCCATAATTACTTCGTCACCAGGAACATAAAAAGTCTCAATCAAATCATCAGGCTTCTTAAAAGACTCACTTCTGTTTCTCTTGGCTACCTTTTTAGTCCAAACTTCAATAGGAGTAATACCAGGTTTAGACTGAACTACGGGAACAGACACAGCAACAGGTTCCTTGGGTTTCTTACTACATCTTGCCAAAGAAAGGCAAAAAATACTGCAAAAGGAGCACCTAGGGGTCTCCATGGATATTCTACAGGGATTTCAACTCTTTTTCCACCAAGAATAATTGGTATCATGGTAAGAAAATCACTATTAGCATCGATTTCAACATACATACGGGCATAGCTCATTCTTTGTCTTGAGAGAGTAATCTTTTAAGACATTAATGGTTTACCCAAGTAACTAGCAATTATAGCTAAACCTTTAGCATGCCACATATGAATAGGAACCTTAAATAATTTGATCCATATAGGTAAGGTTTTCATTTCAGCAATCTCTCTTTCTAAAAGAAGAGTCCAAGCTCTAACAAGAAATAATTGATCAGCAATATACCAAGATCCATGCTCAAGAGCAGAAATTCTATCATCTTCGTTATCAAATTAAAAAACATAGACTGAGTCACCATGAATAGTCATATGAAAGTTACCTTTAAGCTTCCAAGCCTTTTGAACTGATTTTTGGACAAGCATAAACGGCAGACGTTTACCAACAAAACATCCTACAACCAGGCCTTCACATCGCTTAAGTTACGGTGCAACATCGTCGTCTTCAAGCACCATAACTCTTTCACCATCAACAACAGAAGAAACACGAAACTCCATAGGTTCAGCATTCACAGCTTCAGATTGTTGTTTACCCAATACAGTAGACCAATCCAACGATCCAACCTTGGACGGACCCCAAATCCCCTCAACCTTAGAAGAATCCTTAGGTAATCTGATGCGTGTCGTAGGTGCTCAAATTAATTCACTTATATTCTACTTTACTAATGAATAATATAGCAGTAAATAAGGTTCGTTCCCACGAAGAGCAGGGAGATTTAGTTGTTCAAAGGTCACAATGGGGGTTTTGTTTTAGAATTAAAAGTTAATAAACAAAGTAATTAAAAGATTAAGTTGTAAGCAATATGGAGAGAGATGATCAAGGAATCCTTCTTCGTTACTAAACCATCAATGAGTTAATATATTCATCAATTCATCATTAATCATAGATTATTATCAACCGTGGAATAACAACTAGCGCAGTGCTATCCCCTAAAGTCCTTTGATCACTGGATACTGAAGCGCTCGAATATCAAATTCTATTCGTCCAAGCTACCAAGTAGTAGCGCACTCAAGGTGTAACTTGGTCGAATGCTTTATATTTTATGACTTAGGTTAATCTTAGTAGTTAGACTCTTAGCGCAAGGTCCACTTTCTAATGTTGTTCTACACGCGATTGCTCCACAGAATCCCTCTGCAAGGTCTCACGTTTTCTACTTGTGTATGGGTTATTCAACAATGACACGGATATCCTAACCCTTTACTAGCAATAAATCAATCAATAAACTACTATAGTTGGCCACCTAGAGCAATCAATTAATCAATCATAGACATTCATTAAAGTAGAAGCAAACAATAATCATATGAAGAACTCAAAATAGATGCATATATTAATTCAAATCAAGTCTAGAACTTAGAATTCATCCTCAATCAATTATGGGTTTAGCTACTCATGGATGTAGAAACACCCATGTTAAACATATAAGAAAATGGAAGAGAAATCGTTACGATGGTGAAATCGCTCCAAAACCCTAGATTTTCTTCCTTGTGTTCTTCTCTCCAAAGACGTAATTAAAGATTATCCCCTTCAAAAATATTAGAAGTTCTCTTAAATAGGTATCCAAGTTGTTGTTGTACCCGTGCGCCAAATCCCGGTCGAATGGTTGCCAAAAACTAGCCAAAGTTAACCCAAGTCGATACCAAAAGCCTGTTTACGTTCAAATCACAACACATGGGCTCATGCTCATGAGGAAGAAATTCGGCCCATTTCCTAGTCTAACTGTCGTTAGCCTGTCAGTTCACAGAGACTGACAAGCATATTCTTCAAGCTCTTCACTCTTTATCCGCGGACAAACATCCCTCCGGGAAATATATTTTTCCCCTGAGTTTCGATTTCCTCCCGTCAGAATCACGGTCACTAAAGCCACCGTGAGTTTCCAAAGTCCCTGGATTTTCCTTTTATTCCGGTCAACAACACGGACACTCCTCTATCCGTGAAAATAAAAATACGGGATTTTAGTTTTCTCCCTTGGACATTCACGGACATAACACACTCCGTGAAATTATTTTCCCCCTGGATTTTTCTGTTTTCCGGCTATCTCACGTACCCTCTGGTCACCGTGAGTTTTCTGAACTTCTGAGTTTTTAAGCCTAAGCTAATAAGTCCCGCGTATACCGGGCTCTCCGTGAAGAGTTCTTTTGAATTTTTCCCTTAAATCGAACTCCATCTCAGCTCCTTCTTTCTCTCTTTAATCTTCACCATTACCGGTCTCAACTCCTTCCCTGACGTCCAACTCGAGCATAGCAGGATCCATCTTCTCGACCATCTTCATTACTGTTCAGCTCCACTACAGTCCAAATCTCCATTAATGGCAGCAGCCTCTCACTACTATCACAAACAGCTCCATCACCCAACAATGGCATCACCATGCTCGAGTTCTTCATTCTCCAACAGCGCCCATAGTTTACCCATTGAAAGCTCGAGTCTCAACTGGTTCTCTGCCAGTTATCTCCATCGTGACTGCCATCTCTCTAACCCATCATCACAGCTGACTTCGTCACTTCCATCTCTTCACCGATGCCATCATCAGTATCACTGCCAAGCACTACCAGCTAACTCCTCCTTCGAGTTCATCGTCGATCAATCACTGCCAATGCAGCAATAACCAATAACCAAACTCCAATCCATCATAGCAACTCAGCTTCCTTTATGTCTATCTCCAGTCAGCCACAGGACCAGAGCAAACTTCTATCTCCGGCATTCATTCACATCATCACAAGACCAGCTGATATTCACAGCAGCCAACTCCATCGTCGCTGCCAATCACCGTTGAACTGCCAAGCTTGAGTAAACAACGGCCATCAATGGCAGTTAACATCAACTGCCATCGTCACATGAATCTTCCCTGTTGTCTCGAAGTTCCATTCATCACGAAACCACAGCAAACTCCATCAACAGTTGAACCACGAACTGGTCGAGAATCCAAATATAACAGGGACGATAACTTCCCTGAACCGGCGTTACTGGTCGAGATAATAATAAGAAGTTGAAGTGCCCTTAACAAATAAGAAAGTTGCCTTTAACTGTTTACACTTTCAACTGTCAGTCTTGCAAGACTGATAGTGCAATTTCTTGTTTCCTTCTTAGTTAACTGTCAGTTCTGTGGAACTGACAGGCTTAACCTCTTCTTTTGCTCCTAGCTTCCTCATATGATGTCGGAATGAGCTCGTTCTTTCGCCGATTGCTTCATCTTTTCGTCCTCTTCGAGATGATATCAAGGACTCCTAAGTTCGAATGAGTTCCACTTGGTTTTTGGCCTTTCTCCGCTTTTAGCTAACTTCTTTTATGCACAATTAAGTGCCAAATCGCTTATTTTAGATGATTCACCTAGCAAAACATAAATAAGAGAAAACAAACGTAATATACAATAATTTGTAAGAATATAAGCAATTACTAGCATGGATTCGACACTAAATATATGCAAAATATGCACTTAACATAATCCTTCAGAAATCATTGAAGAATTACTACTACTACTACCAAGTACAGAAGAACTAAAACCCTCAAAATTAGAATGAGGTAAAGACGAATTCATGATCAAAACAGAAGAAAAGAAGAAGAAAAGGATCAGGAAATCAAACGCCAATCATCAGAGCAAAGATTGCAAAAGGACAGTCAAGATCGAAGAGCGAAATCAGAAAAAGAAAGTGAAAATTGAAACCCTTGACTAAAGTCAGCGTCGCCTGAAAATCGCCCTAGACAGACTCTTGACTTTAGTTCTCTATGTTTTTTATTCAATTGCTACTTACCAGTATGAAATTAGCCAAATTTCATTTGGTGCATATTTGGGTTGAACTGTGTGTTTATGCTGATACCTTTGTTTATGTCTTGATTGTTTCTAAGCCAGTTATTGCATCCCGCCTTAATTTATTCTCAATTTCCTATGTCCCATATGTTGAAATCCTTAACCCATTGTACTTTATGTATACTCTTCCGGACTCAGGTGTCATTCTTTTGTACTTTGTCTTGAAAAGGATGTTTATTTTTAAACTACTTTGATTTGGGGACCATCACCCACATAGCTTCCTTCTCATTTACTATTCTCCAAGTTATTTTTGTAAGCATGGCTTCATTGAATACTTCTGTATTCTTGAAACTTAAAAACACCATCCATTTCTTTGTTTACATAGTTCTCTCCCAAGCTTTAATTGATACATGTGTATCCTCCTCTCTCCGGGAACTAGTGATCCTCAAGACAGATTGGGGATAGAATTGTAATTTAGGAGAAATTACTGATTTAAGGCAGTATTCCTATAGAAGGAAAATAGATTCCTAGGAGGTTTTGGAAACCAAACCAAAGTAAGGAAGTATACCTAGATAAGGAAATACTTCCTAGAACAAGGTAATATTCCTAGAAAGGGAAATATACCTAGAAAAGGAATTATTCCTAGATAAGGAAATAGATTCCTAAAAGGTTTGAGAAACCTTTAAGGCTATAAATAGATGTGTTTAGCTCATAGCTAAGAACATCTAGATAGTGAGGTTTGACACCTAGAAAAGGAGGTTTAACACACACAAAACCTAGAGAAAGCTTGTGGAGAATAATTAAAACAAGCTTAGCAAACAGTTTAAAGTTGATCTACTGTTTAGAGAGATTGTGAGCGTAACAAAGAGAGAATTGTAAGAGTTTTATTGTTCATAATCTAGAGAAGATATATTTCTTCGAATTACTACTTTGTGTTATGTTTTCTAGTTTTCGTCTATTATTATTCTGAATTCCGCCTTTATAATAATAGTCACCAAGGTACAGAGATCAATACGTATCATTAATGCAGAATTCTCGTGTCTTCTTGTTGTTCCACCAATAGTTTATTTGAAGATCACTAACTTTATTGATTGTTTTGTTGGTTAATTGCATACATTTCATCTGATATTAAAACATGGTATTTAGAGAAGATTGAATTTGGTTATTCTGCTGACTTGGTTGATTATTTTCCCTTGCCATGCTTAAAGCTTGTTGCTCATCTTGTTTCTCCTTATGAACAAGTTGATTGCTAATACTTCTCTATGAGTGGCATGGTTTTCATCTGAATGGATCAGATATCTTGTTTAGCTTATTCACTTATGCAGTAGCATTAGAAAACAAGATAAATCATTTGAAAAAAACAGATGAGATATCTTTGGACATTGTGATGCAATCTTTATTGGAGAGATTATGTTATTATCAGCCGCAAAAAGAAGCATTCTGCTAAAAAAAATCATACATAAGATAAAAAGATGTGGAGATAAAAAATCACTCCACCTTGATCCTCTAGATGGTTGGAAAGATTTTTTAGGAGAATCAATAAGAAAAACAGAGATTGTTGGAGTACTAATGCATTGATGAACAAGCTTGCACCACCTAGAATGGTATCCCAGTTTTTGAAGAATGTTGATGAGAAAAATCCACTCCATTTTGTCAAATTTCTTTGACATATCTAGTTTCACTGCAAGCATTCCATGTGCAGCTTTTTCTTCTTCATGTGGCCTGCAACTTCGTGGGAAATAAAATCTAACAAATATTACTTAATCTCAACTAATACATATACATATTCTGCACATTATAAACAAAATTGTACTAAAGAATACAAAAAAAAATATTTAAAAAAAAACAAATAATGAACTCAAAAAATTAAACTGCAGAAAAAAGTTAATTCAGATTTCTACCTAACTAGTAGATTAATTATAGAAAAAACCGAATTATTGAGACTAAGATTTACTTACCTTGGACCCGAGTTACAGATAGATGAATAGTTCTTCTTCTTCTATAAGTATTGCTACTCTGTAAAGTTTATTTTTTTCTTTGTTTTTCTTTTTCGTCTGTTTGTTGGGTTTTTTTTTTCTTGAAAGAGAGAAAGTGAAAGTGTGAGTATATGGAATCTATAGGAAATGGGCGGTTGGATTTGCAGTGGCATCATCATTTGTTTCTTCTTGTTGATCGTATAAAAGGCATCTGGTGTCCCGAATATTAACCATGTACTTGATTCTTTCTTTTACAAGAAGAATGTACTGAGTTATCTTCTGCAAGAATAATTGACACTTATAAGGAATCTTCAAGTGCCACATTCAAAGCCAAAGTTTATTTTGACCCTCACTATGGCTTTGCTTTTCATTTCATTTAAGGATCCAGTGAGAGACCATCTTAGCTCATATTCCTTGATCTGGAATTCTTATATCTTTAATACTTACAACTTTATGACTATTGACCATCGAGTTCAGTTTTTCTTGAGTCCATTTTTTTTCTTTATTATTTATGAGCTCAAAGACTTTTAATTGCTGCATATTTAGGTTGGATTGTGTTTATGATGATACATATGTTTCTGTCTTGATTGTTCCTAAAGAAGTTATTGCACCTCACCTTTATTTCTTTTCCATTTCCTATGTCCCATGTGTAGAAATCCTTAACCCTTTGTAGTCCTTTATTTATACTCTTCCAGACTCAAGTGTCATTCTTTTGTACTTTGTCTTGAAATAATTTTTGTTTTTAAACTACTTTGATTTGGGGACCTTTACCCACATAACTTCCTTATTATTTACCCTCCAAGCTATTTTTGTAAGCATGGCTTCATTGAATACTTTTGTATTCTTGAAACCTATAACACCATCCATTTGTTTGTTTACATAGTTCTCCCCCAAGCTTTAATGCAGAATCCTTGTGTCTTCTTGTTGTTCTACCAATAGTTTCTTTGAAGAGCATTAAATTTATTGATTGTTTTGTTGGTTAATTGCCCACATCCTATCTGATATTAAGACATGGTATTTATAGCAGATTAAATTTGGGTTATTCTGCCGGCTTGGTTGTTTATTTTTCCTTTCCATGCTTGAAGCATGTTGCTCTTATTAATAGTGTTTTCAAAAAAAATATTTTTGTTTGTCCCTACGAACAAGTTGATTCCAAATACTTCTCTGTGAGTGGCATGATTTTCATCTGAATGGAGCAAATATCTTGTTTAGCGTCTTCACTTAGATACTTGTTGAAGTACACACTTGATTTGTTCAGATTCATCATTTTCCCTAAAACATTGTTGAACTGATTTATGATGTGCATGATATTCTGTCAGTAGCATTAGAAAACAAGATAAATCATTTGCATAAAAACAGATGAGATATCTTTGGACATTGTGATGCAATCTTTATATGAGAGATTATGTTATTATCAACTTCAAAGAGAAGCATTCTACTAAAGCCTTTCATACATACAATAAAAAGATGTGGAGATAAAGAATCACCCTACCCTGATCATCTAGATGGTTTAAAAGATTTTTTTGGAGACTCAATAAGAAAACTAATATTTTTGGAATACTAATGTTGTTAGAGCATATCTTGGTTGAACTCACCAAGCGTTGGTATGTCAAGTTTGGTTGTCATATTTAGTATCAAAACTCATCTAGAGTCACTTGATTAAATACTAGAGTCAGCTTCGTTTAGGTTAGACTAGAAAGTCTAGGAATGTTGAGACATACAAGTATTACTCCAAAGACCTGGAAAATGTGATGAAGTAAAGAACTACAATGACGACATCATCCTTCCACTCAAGGTTAGTAATATTGACTTGAACTGTTTCATTCCCAACGTATCTTTCGAGTCGTGCTATATTGATAACATAACTGCGAAGCTGTATATACTGTACACATTGTATAATACTCTAGTGATGTGACATGATCATAATAGTATGATCATAGTATTAAGGAATTAGACTATGAAGTATAATGCTTATCTTTTAAACTTCGTAGATATGACATCGACATAATCTTGTATATATTGTTATGATTATGTGAATGGGTTATGGTGAAGATTTCATCCTAGGAAACAATGTTTTACATTTGTTTAAAGGAAGTACATTAATGAACTTGTTTCGTGAATCGAAAGGGAAATCATTAGGCTTATTGGTCCGACTATTCATTGCAAATCTTTGGATGACCAATATGTGTGAGATGGTAGAAACCGATCTTAACTTAGGTTATGTATCTTAGTATAATTAAGCACAATGCCTGACTTATAATTTGGTATGACCGGTTTTGTTAATTGGTGTAAATGATCCTAAGTAATCACCATGTGAAGGTATGATTGATCCTTGTAATTGGTGTGACCGATCCTTGTAATTGGTGTAGCCGGTCCTGGTAACTGGTGTGACCGATCACAAGTAATACCATGTGTAGATGAAACCGATCCTTGTAACTGGTGTAACCGATCCTAGTGACTGGTGTGACCGATCACAAGTATTTCCATAGTTAGGTATAACCGATCCTAGTGATTGGTAGAACTGATTGAACCCATGTATGTGATTTTGTATGATAAATCACATAGTAGTCTTGGAATAAAGGCAAACCAATTCTAAAATTGTTTGGAAGTGTGGTATAACCGATTCCAAGAATGCAAATCCATGTAAATATGAAATAAGGATTTGCAGTTAAAAGATGTCAACATACTTTGAACACGAGCAATAACTCTTATCATTTATTGTTCAAAGATATTCCTTAGTACTCAAGGTGATCATGTGCCGAAACAAATTAAGAATCTTTTAATTAAGGTTCTTGGTTTTATATGCTTTAATTACCAGCAATTAATGCATATCTCTAGAGAATAAAAATTAGTAATGTGCATTTACTAATTGGAGATTTTTTATTGAGAGATTTCGGAAATATTGGAAAAGCATTTATTGGAATTAGGAAAACCGAGTTTTGCCATTCATTGCATATCTTGAGAATATCTTCGGTTTTGGAAATTTCTTGGTATCCAAACATCCTTGGTCTATAAATACATAAGTTTTCATTTCTTGCAAAATATCCTAAGAGCCGGGCAAACTTCATTATTTGTTGTTTCTGGTGGAGCCTTCTATTCGGAGAGGAAAGTATCCTAATTAGGTAAAATCTCTTACGACCGATCGTTTAAAGACTTATGTGGGATCAAGAAGCTCTACGAGTACCGTTGGTGGGAAACTAGATAATTACAGTGTTATTAGTTGATTTGATTGACTAACGGTTGTTGAAACTTTGATTGCACCTAGTTTGCTTATGCTTGAGAATCTTCTCTTATGATATAAGATTCACTCAAACTAGATCAGAGTATCGACGGGATCTTTAGAACTGTTGTTAGATCTAAAGACATCTTGTGATAATCCATTGTTAAAAGACTCTGTTCTGTGCGTGATTGATCACAATAGATTCAAGTGGTGTTGTGCAGGTTATTGAAGATAAAAGAAGATTTGAAGACGAAGAAGATTTCTATTAGTTTTCGTATCTTGTGAATTGTGTGCACAAATCTTGATCGGCTGGGATCCAACTAGAATCAGTTTATCTTTAATAGATCTATTGATTATTTGCATGAATCGGCATTCTCTATTTCTCTTTGAGATTTATATTGCTTGAGTGCAAATCTATACTTGAATATTTCGGTAGTTAAAGTTAGATTGATCTAACCAGACAAAGGAGTTTATTAGCTTAAACGGAAGAGCCTTTGTCAACGAATCATCTAAATCTTTAGCAAGATTGATTAGAGTGGTTACCAAACAGATTCTTCCTTTGCTATTTGGAATACAATCCAAAGGACTTGCTATTCACGTGCGTGACTCTAGAAGTCGAAGGCGCAGGGATACTGAGGGACCTAAGTAGCTAAGGGTAGTCTGCTTGGTCTCCACTATACGAAGTTGGTATTAGATTTTGTATAGCGGCTTAATTCTGAGAGTATTAAAAACTGGACTAGGTCCCGGGGTTTTTCCGCATTTGCGGTTTCCTGGTTAACAAAATCTTGTTGTGTCTTTTACTTTGATTTCCACATTATATTTTTTTATTATAATAAAGTAAAATACACATATACGTTAACTCCGCATTACTTGATAGTGATCCTATAAAATTTGGTTATTACTGAACCTATTATCAAGTAATACACTTTGTTGTAGTATTGTCTCGATCTTGTATCCATAGTCAATCACATAAGTTATCTTGTTGTTGTATTGTCTCGATCTCATATCCATAGACAATCACACGAAGTGTGAACCGAATTGTCGTATTGTCTCGACTCAGTCCATAGACGATCACATTCGGTAGAGGACTTATAGGTTGAAACAAAATGATTGTGGTGTATTTGGGCACCTTCGTCTTTTCAAATGTACCGATGAATAAGCTTGCACCGCCTAGAATTCTATCCCAGTTTTTGAAGAATGTTGATGCGAAAAATCCACTCCATTTTTTTTTTTGACATACTAGTTTCACTGCAAGCATTTCTTGTGCAACTTTTGTTTTCTTCATGTGGCCTGCAACTTCATGGGAAATTATATATGGTGTTGCCTACTATGTTTCTTCCTAGGACATAGGCAGCTTGCCATGGAGAGACTATTCTTCCCAAAAACTTCTTTAATCTGTTTGCTAGCAGCTTTGAGGTAATCTTATAACTAATATTGCATATGTTTATAGGCCTATAATCAGTTGCAGTTGCAGTTTCCATACAAGGCTTCTTTGCAGGTCCGGCCCTGCCATTAAAGCATCTCAAGCCGTGCTTGAGGCCACAACTTCAAGGGGGCCACAAATTATTATTTTTTACTCTTAATAAATAATACTCCTAGATCCGATTTTGTCTCCTAAAAGGCCATACGTTCTGAAACTAAAATCAAACGGAAAGGGAAAGCGAAAAGAAACACCGAAGCAGCATTATTATAGGGACTAAGGTTCATAAAACTGTAAGTATATGACAATTGATTAACTATTATTTTTGTGTCTTCTTTTGATTTTGATTGTTCTCTCTGTATAACCCTAGTCTGATTTGTGATAGGTTTTGAATTTTGGAGTCTGATTTGGTTAATTGATACACAAAGTTGGAATGTATCTGAATTATTATGACAATAGTTGTAATCATATAAAAGCTTTTAGTATATTGATTACAGATACAGTAATATAGTATGTATGTTGATCACGTTGTCAATATGGAGCCAATTGTTGTAGCTTTTAGACTAAAATCTATTGTCATGTGTGCTTGTGGTTATTAAATCGGGTCATTATACTTCTAATTCTTTCATTCCAAAGGATGTTTATAGAGATCTTTTGCTTTTGGTTTTATGTTTTTCTGTTTTAGGGTGTTTTGTAATAATGTGCAGTTGGAATTTGTAGAAAATGTAGGTTATATGTTAAAGTCATCAAATTTTATATTTTGGTTCTTTAATGGTAATGTTTGGATCTTGAGTGCACATATTAAAGATAAAAATGCATTTGGCACTTGGCAGTAGTTGTTGTCTCTTTAGCCGAGTTGCAAACTTATGAACTTTAACATGTTACCAGTAGCTTAGCAAAAATCCTTGAGCTTTGGAATCTCAATCTAACTGACAGCCCACCTATTTGATTTTTAATTAGTTTGAGCACTTGTATGTGAAGTATTGACTGGTAGTTACACGACCAAGGAAAATTTATAAAGCATGATCATTTCTTAAGAGTGCCGCTGCAATCCAGAGCAGGAATTATAAGCCTCGACTTCCTTTTCCTCACAAGTTTAATTGTGTTGTCCATCATATTACCTCTGTCAGGATTGAGTTTGTATCATGACCGATGAATCGTTCCTTCTTTGGTAAATGCTAGTTTGTATCATGACCGATGAATCGTTCTTCCGTTTTTGTCTTTTAGACGTCTCATATAGTTAGTTTGTTCATTCCTATTCATGCTTCTGTTATGAGAATGTTATATATGCTGCTGTGTCTTATATGTAATTCTCGTGTCGTTCCAGTTAGCAATGTTAATGTAATTTTTGTTTTGTATAGTTTATTTTTATTAATAGGAGGCCACAAAAAAAAACTTATGCTTTAGGCCACAAAAAATGCAGGACCGGCCCTGTTTCTTTGGGATAAGCACTTGATATATATTATTAATTTGCTTGATCCTGTTCTGAAAGATGTTTAACCATTACCACCATGTCGTAAGCTACCATATCCCAGGAATTCTGACAAATCCAGCTTGGAATTCCTCTAACCCTGGTGAAGCCCATTGATTTATTTGAAACACCACCTGCTTCACTTCTTGTTTATTTTGGATTCTTGTTAATTTTATGTTGTCTTCATAAGAAATGCAAGGACTTATAAGATTGGGATTTTATGTATCTTGGCTTGAATTTATAGTTGTTATTGCGCTGAAGTGCTATATTTGATGAATTTATAGTTGTTGTAGTCTACCAAGTTTTTTCATTTTCTTGCCTTGTGTTGTACCAAATTTCATTATCATCTTTAATTGTGTTTATTTGATTCCTTCTTCTCCTATAATTGGCTTTATATTTTATGTTTTATCTTGATTCTTGAGGACTTGTTCTCTTGATTGTTGATACATATTTTATCCTCCACTTCCTAACAATTTTGAAGTTTACTTTATAGTTGACTAATCTCATTTTGGTTGTCTGATGATTTATTTTGTGCTTCTTTGATTCTTTCTTAGATTGTGGCAATTCTTGCATCAATGTTACCAAATATCTCTTGTTTCCAAATTTTCATGACATTCTTGTTTATGATATTTTTCATGTGACTTGATATGGAGCAGATCCAATTTGTTTTGTTTTTTTCATTGTTCTTCCAACATTGGCTTGCATATTTTATGATTTGTCCAAACTTCGTAAACTCTGAAATATTTGTAATGATTTGACATTTTTGGGTAGATATAAGAAGAATTGGAGCATGTCCTAAAGCTATAGGTATGAGGTTATTTATGACTACATTTGGGAATAAAGTATAAACCATTGTGTAGTACATAGTGAAAACACTGGGCAAAATACACCACCACTTTTTTCTTAGGCAATCTGTATGGAAAAAATCAATACAACTCTGAGAGTTAAACTCAATCAAGGAATAATATCGATCTTTTTCTCGCGATTATAACGTTTACAGAATCAAATACGTGAACCTAACCACAAAGAGATAACTTGGACGGTACCAAAGACCAATGTCCAAGAATCAATCAATTCGTATCCAACAAACTAGGTCAGATGTCTCTACTATGATTGATCAACGCACAACCTGTGGTATTCAATTATAAGGATAAACAACATAATGCGGAAAAATAAATAAGACAGACATCAGAAGTTTTGTTAACGAGAAAACCGTAAATACAGAAAAACCCCAGGGACCTAGTCCAGATTGAACACCAAACTGTATTAAGCCGCTACAGACACTAGCCTATTACCAATTAACTTCAAACTGGAATGTAGTTGAGCCCTAAAAGGCATCCCACCGATTAAGGTACAGTTGCGCTCGTTACGCCTTTTGAATCCCAACAGGACTCCGCGCAATTGATTCCCTTTGCTGACGCCACACCAACTAAGAGTTGCTTCAACTCAATTGAAGACTTTAAACCAAATCTGCCTCCCACAAATTAAGCTTATATATGATTTCCTTTTATAATCAAATAGTTTGATCAAAGGTGTAGAAATCGATAGTAATAGATAAAGTTTAGCTAACCTCAAAATCCGGACTTATGCAACCCGAAGTGCAGCCTATATTATTATTCACCTCACAAGTATAAAACCTATGGAATCACAAAGTTTGAGATGAAGAGAACTTTGTGATTTCTATCTATCTTGTTCAAGTGATAAATCAACAATCGAACAAGTTCAGGATACACGAGTTATCAAGGAAAGATAACTGGACCTGGCTTCACGAATCCCTATGAAAATTCTGTAGTCGCTAAACCCTAAAAGGGTTAGGAAGAGGACGACTCTAGATACAACTAGGACATACCAAAAAGTAATATCGGGATTCAAAGATCCAAGTTGCTTAAAGTTCCCCTTTTATAGACATTCAAAGCATAGGTTGCTTTAGGTTTAAGCTAAGATGGCTTTGGAACCAAGCAAACAATATTCACCGTTAGATGAATCTTTGAATCTAATTCACATAAACAAGATATACACTCTGGTTAGGTATAACCATATACAAAGACTATGTTCTACATGGTTAGCCGAAACTAGCCGGTTTGAACCTAAAAGCTTAATCTTCATTTTCATGAACACATAAGATATAAACCCTGAGTCACAAACATGTGATCAAATAAGTCCAGTGTTTTTAGAGAATTAATGCTAATTATCTCGTAAAAATAATTTACACACACTTGAAAATATAATCGACATGGTTAGTAGGTGTACAATGCACAAATACCATTGTCGTTCGTGAATCGGTTCAGTCACAATAGGCGTACTGATGTGTAAAAATTTAACAAATACCGAGTTTTGGAGTTAACAGTACTTTTTAAGTTTGCGTACCGGTTTGGAAACCTTAAGACTGTCACCGATTCCAGAGTCATAGAACTAAATCGGTTTGCGTACCGGTTTGGAACCAAAACCGAGTTCAGGAACACAAAACTGTTTCAGTTTGCGTACAGGTTTGGAAACAAACTTGGTTCCATAACCACAGTTCAAAAATGGTTTGTATAAAGTATGCATACCGATCCGGTTCACGAGCTAAACAGATTTTCATATGGTATACATAAGAATATGCATACCACTAATTTGTAAGTCGATACATATATATAGCTACTCCGTTACGTGTATGAGTACATGTAATACGAGTTCAGACATATAATAGTTTTCCCAGTTTGTAAGACTGATACCACTATCTTGTATCCGAATCTATAGTAGTTCTATAAATCGATTTGAAACATTCCTGAATAACATCAATGACACATATCCATGTTCCAGGCTATTCTCGAACGATAAAACTTGAATCATTATTTTGATTCCGAACAATAAATTATCCTTAACCGAAATTCATCAAGTATGAACAAATATTCATAAAGTTTAGTCATTATATTTCGAGAATTAATTATCAAGATAAACTTGATTCGAAATTCTTGTCTATGCATAATAGTCTAATTAGTTATATGACATCGTCTCAAATGATAGAAAAGTGAATATAACTTGAGATATAGGCGGTTCAGTCTTCACTTACCTTTTGTTGATAAAGTTCTCCAAAATCTTCGGTTGATCTTCGCCTTCAAATGGTAAAACGCAATGATGACTGCCGTGATCCACTATTTCTCAATTACATTTCTATCCTAGTCCGAGATTTAACTAATTGTAGATTAGAAATCAAGATATAGTTTTGACAACTAAATTTGACAACAAGCTTGAGATAGCAACACTTGTGAGTTCGACCGAGCAATGCTCTAACACAAAAGCACTCTAGCCTCTTTCTGACAAATTGGTGCGGTTACCTATTGTTGGTCCAAGTAAATGGATTACCATTTAATGGGATTTCTTGAAGACCATATTTTGATATGGTTTGATTTATTATTATGGGTGTTGGGTTTGGATGTGTAGATAAAATTTGTTTTACATGGCTAGACAAAGTTTCATTTAGATCTCCAATGATTACCCATGATAAATTCATATTGTCTCTCATATGTTTTATCACTTCTGAAAAACCGGGGGTATAACAACCACACCCAATAATTCGCTTAGCAATCTGTATGGACAAACTCCAATATACTTTCAAGAGAATCAACTAGACGGTCAGACTCAATCTTAAGAAAAGTATATCAAAGAGTTATATCTCAATTTCTCAATTCAATCAGCAATCAAAAAAATATGAATTTACGAGCCTGATTTAATATTGAGAAATAACTTGAACGGTACCAAAGACCAATGTTTAAGTGTCAATCAATTTATATCAACAACTAAAGGTTGGATTATCTAATTGATTGAACTTACGCACAACCTGTGATATTTCAATTATATAAACAAATATAATGCGGAAAATAAATAACACAGACACCAGAAATTTTGTTAACGAGGAAACCGCAAACGGGTCCATATTTGTGCACCACACTGTATTAAGCCGCTACAGACACTAGCCCACTCCAAGTTAACTTCGGACTGGAATGTAGTTGAGCCCTAATCAATCTCACACTGATCAAGGTACAATTATGCTCCTTACGCCTCTGAATCCCAGCAGGACTTTGCGCACTTGATTCCCTTAGATGATCTCACCCAAAACTAAGAGTTGCTACGACCCAAAGTCGAAGACTTTAATAAACAAATCTGTCTCACACAGAAAAGTTTATTGAATATATAAATTTGTCTCCCACAGAAATACCTATGAGTTTTGTTTTGTATTTGGATAAATCAAGGTGAACATAAACCAATTGATACACCGGTCTTATATTCCCGAAGAACAGCCTAGTAATATCAATCACCTCACAACAATCTTAATCGTATGGTAGCGAAACAAGATATTGTGGAATCACAAACGATGAGACGAAGATGTTTGTGACTACTTTTTATCTTGCCTATCGGAGAATAAATCTCGAGCAAATCTTAGAGAAGATAGTACTCAATCACGATAGAATAAAGCAATATCAGAACACGCAACTACAGATAAAATAGTTGGGTCTGGCTTCACAATCCCAATGAAGTCTTCAAGTCGTTAACCTACAGGTTTTTGGAAAAAACCTAAGGTTAAAGGGGAATCGACTCTAGTCGCAAATAGTATCACACATGAGGTGTGGAGATTAGGTTTCCCAGTTGCTAGAGTTCTCCTTTATATAGTTTTCAAATCAGGGTTTGCAATCTAAGTTACCTTGGTAACAAAGCATTCAATATTCACCGTTAGATGAAAACCTGATTAGATTCAAGCTAATATCTTTCAACCGTTATATCGAACTTAGCTTGTTATACACAATTGAAATGTGCTTTCATTTAGATAAGGGTAACCGTACCTAAACATGTGCACACGGTTGGTTTAACAATAGTTAACCGAAATTATCCGTATGAATACTTTCTTATCAACCTTGTTCATCTCAATCAAAACTAGTTCAAATGACTCAAATGAAACTAGTTATGGAGTTGTTCAATTGTTTATATTCTCATAGAAGTATACAAGACACAGTTGAAGCAAAATCGATTTTGATTCACTTGAATCAATTCATGAACATTATAGCCACGGTTTGCAAAAGATTGCATTCCTTAATATATAAATGTATTAGTTCATGAGTAAACCGATTTTAGAACTTAACCTACTCCGGTACGCATACCTAAGTAGCCGGACTGAGTTTGGGTTCGCCAGTATGCATACCGGTACGCATACCACCAACCTCAGTTGAAATTCCGGAACTTGAAACTTACGAAAGTACGCATACCGGTATGCATACTTAAGTTCCCGGACTTTCACAAAACCAATCAGTACGCATACGGGTATGCATACCATGGTTCATGGACTTTCACCAAACCAAGCAGTACGCATACGAGTATGCATACCATGGTTTTCGGATATGGATAACATATATGCAAGTACGCACACTATGCTATATCCAATCATGGTTAATCGTTCTAAACTCCATTTTCAATCATTGAAACAGTCTCGGAAGACGGTAATAGCTGTCTCACACAAACTATTAGCTTCAAAGCAATTTTCAAGTGATCGAATGATCAATACGAAACATTCCGAGTCTACATCAAATGACTGTCTCACACAAATCATGTAAGATGTTACAAGGCGATTTCCACATGATCATCTTTTGACTTGTGTCAAGAACATAAGATGAACTTGGTTAAAGCAAAAGCTTACCAACACATATTTCGAGAAATATGTTAGCGAGTTAAACTCAGCTCGAAATATCAAAAGTGTATAAACTGAAAACTATATCGTTATACGACTTTTGTCTCAAGAAGGAGATAGAGTAGAAATAGAATTTATGAGTGATAGATGAGTTCAAGTCATCACATACCTTTTGTTGATGAAGTTCCACAAGCTCTCCTTAGTAGTTCTTCGTCTTCAATCGATGAACGTCGTGAAGTCTAAAGTTCAACTACACAATCTATCCTAATCCGAGACTTAACCATAGATAGACTAGAAATCAAGACTTATAGTTTTGGCAACTAAACTTAACAAACAAGCTTGAGATAGCAACGCTTGCGAGTTCGACCGAGCAATGCTCTAACAACTTCCCATTGTTGTTTCTTTTGTTCAAGATAACAAGAGTTACATACACAAGTTAAAACCCATTATGCATTTTTTTTGACCCACGTGTATTATAAAGTTGTCCATAAAATTAGTATAATATACGAATTCAATTCTAAAACCATTCGTCCACATAAAAACAATGTCACCTACTCTAAATTTTGTGTTGTAACACTACCTATTTGGATAACTCATGGAATTTATCATTATGTATGCATCAGTAACAATTATCTCTAGCAATATAAAATAGAATAATCCTAACAACCTGATTCACTGAATGAATAACCCCATGGAATTTGGGCATTAAAGCATCTTAAGAAGAGGGTCATTTACCAATCTCTCGCTAGAATGTTTTTCCATGTTCATATGTGTGAGGGACCGTAAAATTACGCCTAGCGCGCTAGGGCGCGCAGGCTATAACTTCCCTGATGCGCCATGATGATGCTACTTACCGGGCCTTAAAACTATGTAAGTGCACGTTCATATACCCTTGCAAGCATGCTTGGGGAGCACGATGCAGCTAAATTAGCTTCTACACTGTTCTTACTTACCCTTGTTCTGCGAAGGGTTTAAAAACTTGAAGGCTATGGCCAATGCACCCTACGTGCATCACTGGCTACCGAGTCTTATTCAGGCATATTTTGATTGTTGATCCGTTTCCAATAAATTTAGACCCGTCTTGAGCTAAATTACGACACTCGAGTTTTTAGCCTCCAGATAGGCTATAACTTGCTCATATGCATCAACTTGTCTTTCTCGTGCTAAGGGTGCATCTATCAGTCTAATGTCATACTTTCCTTAAGCTTATGCAAGCTCCACTAACTTGCATATTGATGTAGCTTACTTTCTAGGCCATTCCCAATTCACAATTGGTGCATATACCAACCGTGTAGCTTGACAGGCAGTATGAGCATCCAGTGAATGGCATGAAAACTAGCCTCAACAAGTGTGGCCATAATCATCTCTTGTATCGCAATAACGATCCAGATGATATGAGGGGCCAGTATGCCGAAATCATCTCGCAATTAGATGATATGAGCGATAATGTGCCGGATCGGCAATGCTGCAACTCATTGCGGCTGCCTACTTACCCTTCCCTTCTCTAAAGGGATCAAACACAGACCGTAGTTCATCCTCGAATGGATAACAACTTAATCCAAACTCGTTTGCAAGGTCGTGGCCAAGCAATAATGGTAATGTCCTAGTCCGTATATGCCGTTTCGTCAAAATGCACAAAGGTTGCGCATTATCGAGTCCGCGACATGGCATAGTGATGCCTAAGCATCGAATGCCCTATTTGCAAGGATACACAGCTATAAATAAGGCTTACACATCATTTATACTCTTTTGGCTAAGCTATGAAGCTTACTTGGTCCATGGTTCCAGCATATGCACCTTCAACCAACTTCCCCTCCCTATATATGTTTATTTGACGTTTCTACAACTTAAGAAAGAGGAGAGGATTGACATTCAATAAGTACCATTTTTGAGGTGCTTGCTTCACTATTCATGGCCGTTGCCATGTATTTCTGAATAACCGGCAATGATTGCTGAGTTTCTCTGTATTGCACAATGATTGCGCATCGTTCTGACTATTGCACTATGATTGCACAACACTCGTTCTGGCTGTTGCACTATGATTGCGCAACACTTGTTCTAGCGTATTGCACAATATTGCGCAACACTTGTTCTGGCTATTGCATAATGATTGCGCAACATTCACTCTTCCATCTTGCTCTGGCATATTGCACAATTGTTGTGCAATATTGGCACTAGGCCAATGTTCCTTTTTACTAAGCAACGAAAGCTTTGAATGAGCTTTATTGTAGGCCATGGAGCATCTTTGCGCATGCGCCATGCTAAAAACACGGGGTGTTACAATATGGTTATTATCATTATTATTTTGGTTGCATAAATAAAAAAATCATATTTTCTGCTTTCCAAAGAAGACAAGTGGCTTGCAGAGCACACACTATGAGACAAAATAGAGTCACAAACTTAGCCTTGAACATACTCATATTCAAAATAAGTTTTATTATCCCCTTATAAATCTCTTTTGCATTTGCTCTATACACTTCAATTATTATCATTCTGAATGTTGCGTTGAACGTTTACTTTCGAAATCATCATGAAGGTACTATACCACTCTTACATAGGTAAGCCTTACCTACAACCATATCACTCTTTTATAACATAATTTTTTTTTCAAATACAAAAGTTATCTTAAAACCATGCTTAACTAGCGACAATCCTGAAATGAAAAATATTTTAATATCAGGAACATGAATTACATCATTTAGAGTTAATTATATGTCCGAAGTCATCTTGAGAACAACCTTTTCTTTGCCTTCAACATTTAAAAGCGATGTTGTTGCTCATGAACAGGTGGTGGCTTGATTGGTTGCAAACAAAAACTTTTCTGAACATATGTGTGAGTCATTCCAGTATCTATCCACCATCCAACCGGTTTATCGATCACTTTAACTTCAGAAATCACAGTAAAAAAGTTTTTTCTTCTTTAAAGAATTTTCCTTGGTTGATCTTAAGGTCTTGACAGTCATCATTCAATGTTATTACTATTAAAGTATGATTAAAATAAATTATAACTCAATGTATTTTCTAATAACTAATGGTAATTGTTTTAAAATTGTTAAATATACTAAGTACCCAGTGTAGGAAAACAAATTTCTTGTCAATAAATTAATCAAATTATATACAAGTATCAAAACTTGTATCTTTGAGACATTTTTGCAGACGCATTGTTTACAACAAACTGTTTACCGAAGTCAATATACTTTAAAGCCAATTATACCAAACCTGTGATGTTAAATGTATTTAAGCAATTATCAATTGTGTAATCTCACCAAGGCCAGAGAAATTCTCTATGTCCTTAACACGACTACGCCCCACAATAATGTTGTAAGGTTAATTGGCATTCATATCCCAGAACCACAATAATCTCCTTATTGGTTGATGAAGCACTTCAAACAATAAAGAGCTTCAAAATAAATTTTACTCTATGTAATATCCTTTTGACACTCAATTGACTAAAAAACATGAGCAAAATCGATTACTGAGACAAGGAAATTAATCGATTTTTTTATACAGGAATGGGTACTGAAAAACAAGGAGAATAAGACTATTCAAAAGGGGTACAACTTCTGGTCCCAGAATAGTCTTGTCTCTAGAAGAAAACCCTTTGGAAAAGACACAACTGTTGGTAGTAACTGTTTTGGCGGTTATAATTTGAATTCAAATTTTAACTGCTTGCCAGCCCTTGGCATAGTTCCTTTATCCAATTTTTTTTCATATGATGATGGAAATAAACCTTATATTTCCAACAGTGATTTCATGGGACTCCGTTGATTTGAATACTTTTCCAAAGTTAATGATTTGTGTTGTTTCTTAATTACGGTTTGGTCAAAACCAGCGATTTGTGTTGTTTTTGAATATCGAATTTGGCCAAAATACTCAAAACCAACGCCAAATGGATTTTTGGTTTCTCCCCTTGGATTTGGAGCAAAATGTACAAAGACATCCCTATAACTTGATTAATAAAACGTTGATAAGACAAGCTAACGACTATAACTTCTTCTTTTTTGGGTCAATCGTCACATTTCAATTTATTCAAATTAAAATAATGATCACATGATCGCTTACAAGATTAACAAAAACATCAAAATAAAAGATAATCGAAACCCTAATACAAATCAAGATATCAATTATAAGTAAATCACAAAGAGAAAGAGCCTTAAACTGCAAAGATATCCAAAAAAATTATAATTGTAGAAGGGACGAATGATGGTATAATTCGGAATCAACTTCGTCCATTTAATTTGATTTTCTTCTTCTTTAATAATAGATGTTCCCAAAAGATAGAAGTGTTTCTCCAACAATGGGTGCTAAGAATCGCTAAGAACATCTCCAACAACGGGTGCTAAGAATCCTATGTGGAGGTCTTATTTGGGCCCTTATTTATGGAGTTTTATATATGTGGCAAGAATAAGGATGTTATGTTCATGAACCAACTCCAATAACGTGGGTATTATTTTCAGAATTTGATTTGTGAATTAAAGAATAAAGTGATTACCTTTTTCCTAATGGTTTAGAAAATTTTATTTAGACATGATAATTTAAAGAAAACAATAGTTAAAAAGATGAAATGGTAGTCGAAGGTCTAGATAAGACTTTCTCTAAGATCTTTGTATTTATTTTGGGACCCTCATACTTTATAGGATCTATTGTTGATGATGAATTTAATTTAAATTAAGGGTTTAAAATGGTGGAAAAATCGGGGATACCTCTACAAATTGAGATACTTTTTATTGCAATCGGCATGGTTTTTCAATGCCAGTTTTATCAAAAAAATATCCCCAATTTGTGGAGGTACCCCCAAATATGCGTTCTCTAAACCCCTATGTGTCATGAGAAAATAAAATTTCTCGCCTTCGGTTAGAGATGCTCTAACGGGGCTTTAATATAATGAAATGTAATTTCCATTTTTCATCTTCTTTTTTCTTTAATCTTGTGTGTTTTTACAAAATAAAAAATAAAAAACAAAAGAGAAGAAAAATAAATTTTAAATAAAAATTAAATATGTAAATGGCTAACTCATAGGATCTTTTGTGGGTTGAACTTGGATGATGGATGGCATCCCTATATTGGATTGCAAAATTTGGAAAGAGTTAGATGAAGAGGGTTTGGAAGAAAAAAATTGAAATGCAACAGGGCCTGATGTTTAGACCTTATTGTCATCATCACAAGACCTACAGCTGAGTTGTGGTCTTCTACAGAACAAACCTTTGACAAACCAAATTAAACCCTTGACAACCCTCACCACACCAATTATAACAGTAAGATAATACAACCACAAACTAATTAAATCAGATATACCCAAACCAATTAGGAGCTCTCTTTTAGTTTCTACGCGGAGAACTAGCATTTCAATCTCGTCTCTTAAACTCCACAACCACAACCCACCAAAACCCGCGCTTATTGCCACCTTTTCAATCCATTTTTCACTCCTCGCATCCCCAAATAGTGTATCATCCACAACAGGTCTTACGATAGTTCTTCCCCAATGAAGCATAGTTTCATGCAAACCAATAAAGAAAACAATCCTGCTTATCAACAAAGTCTTCTTATCAGCACCATAATCACGATCAGGCCAAACACCGGAAACGAAAATAGAATTAATCCACAAGCCGACAGTTA
Organism: Papaver atlanticum; assembly: GCA_023531105.1. NCBI lineage: Eukaryota > Viridiplantae > Streptophyta > Magnoliopsida > Ranunculales > Papaveraceae > Papaver > Papaver atlanticum. The sequence continues at coordinate 1,335,066 of JAJJMB010007130.1, forward strand.
CTTGTGCAGAAAGGAAAATCCACGCTATATGAAGACGGGGTTGAAGTGGTATTGATCTATACATAAGTGTCAATTTTTCCGTTAAACCGTGAACAAGAGCCGTAACGCTGAAAAATGATAGAAGAGATTGAAGTAGAAGAGCAAGATTGACATTAACAAAAGGGGATAGAAGGTATGAAGATGGTAATGAAGGAGGGTACTTTACATAAGACAGTCTAGCTAGGAATAAAAATGAAAGAGGAAGAAGAAGACTTAAAATGATTAATGTGAAGATATAAAATGGTACCCTTAGAATTGGATTCATAAAGAACCTCATCACCTTTTGTTCCCATTCCTCACAACCCATTATTCAATCTTACTTCTTCAAACAATACAAACTAGAAGAACCAAATTTTTCTTGAGCAAACTAGAAAGAAAGAACTTCATGAAAGTATGCCTGTTTTTGTCTTTGATCATAAGCTGTCTTTATATGCAAATGCAACAGACTGAGAGGTTGGCACGACTGTTTATAGTTGACATTGTCTCATGTATTGGCTCACACATTTTGCAAAGAATTTTAATAAATTAGATCAACAACCATAATATAATAGGTACATTTTGAAGATGATAATGATTAGCTAGTGTACGTAGTAATGTACAAATTTAAAACGCTAGCTTATTGATCATACGGTGATTAGTTGAATAGTTCACTAATATGAGCAAGGATGGGGTTCTTAGACATATAAACCTACTTTTATGCTGAAATGAACTATGAGGAAGATACTTTCGACCCACTAACATAAAACTCCCATATCTAAAACACACGCCGATCTAATTCTCAAGTTTCATGATTCATGACCTACACACCGTCAAATTGAGTAACATCTCTCAACATAACTCATTTAAAGCTTAATATGGTGTTTGGATAGTATTTCACGTAACATTAAACTACACTCGTCTAGAAAACACTTTCCGGATGCCATAGGATGGATCCAGCGGTAGGGTCTTGTCCACCTACGTTGAAATCTCAATCAGAGTCGGACCACAACTTTCATCTGGATGATTAGTGTTATTACTTCTCAAATGATTGCTTAAGATGTGGAAGAGCATTGGGCCCATTTTAGTGTTTTAAATTAGAGGTATTCTCCATTTCCTTGTTTAATACCTCAACTAGCTAAATGCCCAATGTGACCTCCACAAACGCGGGCAATCCAGGCAGTGGCAGATCCAAAACAAAAATCCAATGGGCGCACAATACGTTCTTGAAGATCAAACTAAAATGCAATCGTAAAATCCCATGCATCGATAAAGAACTAATCTAAAACCATATGGATCGTTCGAATCAAAATGGAAATTCTAATTAGGCCGTTCAAATTAAAATGGAAATTCATATGGATCTTATATGAACTTCTAACCTAAAAAAGTTATTTTGTTTTTGAAAAACTAGGAATAAATAGAGATTATTTTTAAACGTAGACCTTAATTTTAAACTTTAAAGTAGTCTTGTAGTTTGTGAAATTGAACGTGTATGAAATAAGGCTGAAGGTTGTTTGCCGGTAACCATTTTATAGCGGATTGTAGTAAATATTATGGGGTCACAAAGTTGGTTCCAACAAAATTCACAGCGAATTTTCACTTTATAAAAAAACTTATGGGGGCCAGTGACCCCACTGGCCCCACTGTAGATTCGCCACTGAATCCAGGTGGGTGCGGATCAAATGATTTAAATTATTTACTTACTTTCAAACTTCATTTCTCTGATCTTGATCTAGCTAGTTATAGCTTACCCAAAAAAAATTAAAAAAATGGCGCATTGCCCAAACTTAAAAAGCTCACCCAACTATATTATATTAGGACAATCTCCACTAGTATAAATTCTCAGTTTCTTATTAAAATTTCCACTTCCTTATTCTAGTTTATTTGTTAATTTACGATTTTGTGTTTTTATTTTTGACTTTCTTCCCAAACTAGAAGATTTCCTTTTTCTAGTTCTAATATTGTGTGGAATTATTGAAGCCTATATAAGAAGGCCGTAGGTGTAAAGAAACATAATTCTACATCCAACATTATTATTTGTCTAGTTTTCTATTGTTTTTGTGAGTCTATTGATTTCACATTGCTTTCTACAATCTTTGATCCAAATTACTCCCTTCCATTATCCTTCTTCAAAATTATTTAGAGTTAGGAGTTTTACTAGGACTAAGAATTTCGTTGGTTAGACTTTTTTATCTAATTTTGACCCATGAGTTACACGAAGGACCTTTGTTTCTGAACATGAACTTGAATATGCAGAGGATAAGCCTGATTGTGAAACTGTAGTGTTAGCACCTGATGATTACTGGGATGATGAAGAGTCTATACATGGAGACTTTGACGACCCTGATGATAATGAAGAGTCTATACATGGAGACTCTGACGACCCTGATGATGATGAAGAAGGACCTTGGTACGTTGAAACTAAGAAAAAAAGATGGATTGAGTTGTGTGGTGCTCATAATGTTGAGAAACTTATAGGTTTTTCTGTTTCAGAAGGTATTCCTTTTTATATAAATGTGAGTGGTTTCATGACAAAGATGGAGGGGAAGTGGGGTTTGGAGTTGTTATCCATGACTTTCATGGTAACCCTCTTGCTGCATATTCTGAATATATTTCTGATAAGAAAATCGGGTTTCATCATTTTATTATGAGCTACAAGCAGTGATCAAAGGTTTGGAGCTTTCCATTAGATTGAAACTTGGGTATTTTAGGATGTTCAACACACGATCAGATCTAACGTTTCTTGTTATGAACTTCCAAGCTTACGAGGATCGATGCAGATGTAATTTTAAGCACTTAAAATGAGTATAAAAGCGGAGTGAGGTTTGTGTTAGAAGATGTGTATTATTTTCTCAAGAAGCGTACATTGACGACGTGGAGAATAATAAGACCTACCTTGTCCTTACTGGAGTTATGGAAAAACTATTACAACTCGAGAAAATGAATATTTCTATAATGAGACAAAGCAGTTACAATATTGGATCTGTGAATTATCTGGAAAAACTTAAAGGAAACAAGGAGTAAATAGAACCATCTGATCTACAACATCATCCTGAGCTGCGGGAGGTTCTCTTTAAAGAAGCAGGTGGAGAGTTTGGAACAACAGTATTCTCTATATCATTGGAATAAGTAAACTCTTCGTACATGCAAAGGAGCTAGATACTAGAGAAATGGCATGGGCAAGATAAAATTCACATTAATTAGAAAGAAGAGAGATGAATCTATTATATACATACACAACCGACTCACACACACTCTGTTACTGACATACTGTCATAACAACTCACTGTACGGATGAATTATTCTAAAGGAACACAGACAATGACTAAGAGTAGACTCATACAGACACAGTAGTTACAGTTTACTAGCCCCACTAAAGTTGAACTGGTGCAAGGACCTTCAACTTGTCACAAAAAAACTCAAAATAAGATGCACTCAAACCCTTAGTAAATACATCTGCAACCAAATCATTAGTGGAGACATAATAGACACGCAAAGTACTTGATTGAACCAGCTCCCTTATGAAATGAAAATCCAGAGAAACATGTTTGATTATGTTGTGCGGCATTGGATTTTATGCCATAGTAATCGAGCTTTTATTATCACAACCAATAGTAGGAGTAGCTGACTGAAAAACATGAAGGTCCTTTAGAAGGTGACAAACCCAGAGCACCTCAGCAGTTGTGTGAGCAAAAGATCTACACTCTTCTTCAGTTGACCTTCTAGCAATTGTAGGTTGTTCTTTGATGACCAGTAGATGGGAGAAGAACCAAAAAATACACAATAACCACTAGTTGATATCCTATCATCTGGATTGCCATCCCAGTCTGAGTCAGGAAAGGATGAAAGAGCCGTGAATACCTTTTGCTGAAAAAATTCCATGATTAATAGTATGCTTCAGATATCTGAGAATTATCTTTGTTGTAACAAGATGTACATCTTTAGGATTGCTCATATGTTGACACCTAATTTATAACATAAAATAATTTTGGTCTTGTCCAAGTGATATATTGAAGTGCCCCTACAAGTGATCTATACTCTGTAGGATCAGTTAGTAGTGTACCATCATGCTTACTCATTTTTGTGTCAGCAATAACAGGAGTACTGCAAGGCTTAGAGGTGAGCATATTAGTCTTCTTTAAAAGATCAAGAATATATTTTATTTGAGATAGATGCATAGCATTTCCATTTCTCTTAACCTCAAGCTCTAGGAAGTTGTGTATTGGTCCTAAATCCTTTATTGGAAAAGACAGAGCAAGTTGAGTAATTACCTTGTCACAAAACTCATTGGATGACCCAGTGATAAAATTATCATCCACACACACCAGAACATAGCAAAGGATACTAACACTCTTGTAGATGAATAAACAAGTATCGTGAGAAGACTGAAACCCAATAGCAAGAAGAGAATCCATCAGCTTTTCATACCAAGCCCTTGGTGCTTGTTTCAATCTATAGATGGAATTATGCAATTTATACACAGAGTGAGGCTTGTCTTTATCTTCGAAACTAGGAGGTTGAGATATGTACACATCTTTTTGAAGATCTCCATGAAGAAAAGCATTGCTAACGTCAAGATGCTTCACCGACCAATCATTTTGAACAAAAATGGATAGCACAGTCTAATAGTAGTCGGTTTTGCAACTGGACTGAATGTTTCTGCATAGTCCAAGCCTTCTTGTTAATGATACCCTTTAACAACTAATCTGGATTTATATCTTTACACGGTGCCATCTGGATTATGTTTAATCTTAAATACCCATTTACATCCAACCAAGTTATATGTACTTCAGCTAGATCAACTAGAGACCATGTACCGGCAGTTTCAAGAGCAGTATTCTCTTAAAGCATTGAGTTAAGCCATTTGGGAATCTTCAGAGCTTGCTAGTAAGAAGTAGGAATAATCTTAGGAAGTTGAGATAGCAAAGCAACGGATAAAGGGTATCTGGTTGAAAAATATGTTTTAGTCTTGAAAATTCCACTTTTTCCCCTGGCCTGTATATTGTGAGTTGACACAATTGGCTGTAAAGAAGCAGCAGGAGTTGTTGGTGCAGTAGTTATTGTGATTGTAGGCTGGATAGGTCTAAGTACTGAAGTAGAACTGTTCCAGATGGATCAACTGTAGTAGTTGATACAATTGCAAAGGGATCAACTGTAGAAGTTGACATTGGTGCATAGGGATCAACTGTGCTTGTTGACACAATATCATGTGAATCAGTTAAAGCAGAATATGGATTATAGCATCTGTGTCCATTTTGAGAAAAAGCATATCCCAGAAAAATACATAGCTTGCTCCTAGGTTCTAGTTTAGAATGTGTATAAGGTTTTAACCAAGGATAGCAAGCACAACCAAACACTTTCAAGTCCTAATAATTTGGTTGAACACCATACAACTTTTCATAAGGAGAAACTTAAGACAAAGAATCACTAGGTAATCTGTTTACCAGGTAATTAATTAGCAGTTTTGGTTGCATCCACCCAAAATGAATCGGCTAACTTGGACTGAAGAAGTACTGTTCTAGTGAGACCAACCGGATGTTTGTGTTTTGATTCTGCAACTTTATTCTGTTCAGGTGAATAGGGACAAGTGTATTGATATGAAACACCACAAGTATCCAAAAATGCATTGAGCTCATTGTTGATAAACTCACCACCTCTATCAGTTCTAATAGTCTTGATAGTAATATCAAAGAAATTTTCTACTTGTAAAATTTGAAGGATTGAAAAGTGGTGATAAAATCTGATTTTCTCATTGAAAGAAATATCCAACAATACTTACTATAATTATCAACGATGTTACAGTTGTAAGAGTATCCACTATTTGATATGACAGGACAAGGTCCCCACGAGTCCATATGCAACAACTGCAATGGCTTATTTGACACTGAACTATACAAACTAAAAGGAAGCTTATGAGCTCTTCCTAATTGACATTCACTACATAGTAGTGGTTTATTTGACAAATTAAAGACAAAGAGTGACAAATTCTTTGTAAAGACTGAAAAGAGCGGTGTCCAAGCTTTTGATGTAGAAGATGAGCATCTACTTTCTTAGTAGAAAAAGCAGTAAATCCAGTAGGAGAAGCAGCATCATTGTTGTAGTTGAGAAATTGAAAGGATATAGTCTATCTTTACTCTTCCCTTGGGAAATTTTCCTCCTAGAACAAAGATTTTTCACAAAAAACTTGTCACTTTCAAATGTAAAACTACAATTATTATCACTTGTGAACTTATGTACTGAAAGTAACTTTTGTGAAGCAGGAGGAACATGAAGTATACTAGGTAATAAGACTTGATTATGCAATAAGTTCTTAATAGCATTACCTATAGCAGAAATTTTCATACCTTCTCCACTTGTTGTCTGAATTTGTTCTATACCACTATAGGATTTATAATATGAGAGATCTGACAAATCATAAGTAATGTGTTGAGTAACAACTGAGTCAGCATACCAAGGATTCTCACCATTGAAATTTGCAGAAGTCAGCGTAGCATGAATATTATGTGGTATTGTTCTTCCTTGATAAGAGAAATTCGTTCTGTGAGTGCATTTTAAAGAAGTATGACCTCCTTTGTAACAGATCTGACATGGAATTTTTGGTGTTGTAGCATTAGAAGTACTAGCAGCAGATGGATTTTGTGGAGGATTTCTCACTGGAAAAGTTTATGCAGGTGAAGTGGGTAGATATTGCTGATGTGGAGGTCGATATGAATTGTTGGTTCTTGATGGGAAATTATGAGAAAAATGATTAAATTTTGCTGGTGTATGAAAGAAAGGTGGTCTTGAGCGAGATCTCAAAGATGCAAATACTTTTGCTTCTTCAGATTGTGTAATCAGTTTTGATTTCTCAATCAGATCGATTTCCTCGCTAAGTAAGAAATTGTGAAGTTCTCCTAGAGTTAGTGCAGGATTTCTAATTCTAATCGAGGTTGAAAAAGAATCAAAAGCATAATTAAGGCCATTAAGAACACTAACCACCATTTCACTGTTGTTGATAGTGGATCCAGCAGCTGAAAGTAGATATGAAATCTTCTTAATCTCATTGAGAAAAGCGGTAATCGATGAATTACCTTGTTTGATGTTCGACAACTCAGTACGCGGTTGGATGACATGAGTGGAAGATGTTGCAGCAAACCTTTCTTCAATCGATTTTCATAATTTATACGATGTAGATGGACCAACCACATAGGATATTAATGTTTGATCCAGAGAATTAATGTTTGATCTTCTTCATACCAGCGAGTATACTTTGGATTGATCGTTTCCTCTTCATCTTCTCCTCTTACTGCATAAACATACTTGAGAGGACAAGGTTTGGTTCCATCTATATAACCTAAAGCATTATAGCGTTTGAATAAAGGAAGTAATAAAGCTTTCCAAGTAATGTAATTATGATCTTGAAGTTTAGAAGTAACAAGAGTGGAGATTTTGTGCAGAGGAACCTTAGCTATTGTTTGTTCCATGAACAAAATTGGACAAGTAAAAGAAGAAAATCAAGAAAAAATGCAGAGTTTTAATGGCGGAAGCTAAAAGAAAACAAGAAAAAGATAAAGGTTATCGGGCCAAATGGCTCTGATACCATAGAGAAATAGTAGAGGAAAGATAAGATTCACATTAAACGGGAAGAAGAGAGATGAATCTCTTATATACCGACACAACTAACTCACACACTCTATATTATTGACAGACTGTCATAACAGCTCACTGTATGGATGAATTATTCTAAAGGCACACAGACAATGACTAAGAGCAGACTCATACAAACACAACTGTTACAGTTTACTAGATACGAACTCAACAAGGCAGCAAACACAACTGTTACAGTTTAATAGATACGAACTCAACAAGGCAGCTGTAAGCGGAGCGAGAATGCCTTACATTCAGGGAAACCTCAAGTGAGTGATAAAGCTCAAGCATCCTAGAGCTGTTTATGAAGTCGATAACCAAGTAGTAGCTATCTATAGGCAACAGATCAGGAGTTCCCCCGGGGAACTCTCCCATTACATTAAAGACATTAACTCCTCCTTTTGCTTTTTGAAACAGGGAGTATAATGCAGTTCTTAGAGAATGTGATAGTGCGGCTTTTTGAAGCTAGGAGTGTAATGCAGTTCTTAGAAAATGTAATGTGATAGTGCGGCTTTTTGAAGCTGGGAGTGTAATGCAGTTCTTAGAAAATGTAATAGTGCGGCAGATAAACTTGCCAAGTATGCACTTTAGAAAGGTAGGTTCTGTAAATGCTGTGGCAACTACCCTCCATTGTTGCAGAAATGCATTTACTGTACCAAGACAATTTCCATGCAACTTTTGTCACTTAATTTAATGAATTTGTCTTTTGTGAAGTAAAAAAGAGAAGAAAAAAAATTATCTACATAAACCTAGAGCGTCCCTCCCATCAGGGAAACAAAAGCAAACAACAAAACTGAAAACTGATACTCTTTGAAGTCTCAGAGCAACTAGAGGTATACAAGGATAATGCTGGATACCACAAAATGGTAAAGAAACGAGAATAAAAACAAAACAAAAATAAAATAACAATATTGGACTTGCTAAACCAGAAATGGGCACCTTCCACCAAAAAAAAAAAATCACTACAAATGGGCATGAATATCATCAAGGAAACTGTATCCTAAAACCTATCAGCACCAGCAAACCTAGGATGGTCAGAAAACTTATGAGCATTGCGACCAGTAGAGCCCTATCTATAGCACTGGACTTCAATGTATTTCCTTTTGCTGAGTCTTGTTTGTCTACGGATTCCAATCCACTCTTGGTTTCCAACCTCTCTGTTACATTCAGTACTTTGCGTTTTCTCAGTAGCCATCCAATTAAGTTTTCCCTGTTTCCATCTTCCGTCTTTGCAGTAGTCTTATCTACAAGATTAGACTCCCCGCAACTTTGACCTGCACATGCACAAGGTTCTGACTCTTTTGAACATGCACAACTTTCATCCATGTCAGAGCAAGGAAGACCTTCATTGGGATAAGTAGGTACTCCAGAGCAGGCAAACGTTTTCTCATCAATTGATTTTCTTTCACGAGAACCTGTTTCTTTTTCCATATCACTTTTTGGAGTATCGATCACCTCACCAAAAACTGACCACCTTCCAACTGAGGTAATCTTCACATCAGTTGAAGTGCCTAGCATGGCCTCAGGAGCAATCACGAGGACTTGTATGTATCCCTTCGTATGACCAACCTAAAACCAGAAAAGAAGAAATACATCATACATAAATTTGGTATAAGAAATATCTGGCTTCCTGAGACAAAGATAGAGCAGAATACAGAAATAATATTAACCAGTAATCAGAATCTTCCATTAAGTTATTTTTTGTTGTAGCAGATTTATAACTAGCCGGTTTTAAACACTAATTCTGGCTCAAAATACACAAGATTTTTAACCCATCGAGAGGGTATAGATGATAGACCTCAACTAGGTGTCCTGATAAGATGGAGTAATGTTCTATTAAGTTATTTTTGAAGAAAAAGGAAATTGGAAAACCAGGTCATACCGTCACACAGGGATAAGTAACAATGCCTTTTAACTACATTAAAACTCCTGAATTTTAACTGGAAAGCTCAAAATTAGCAAAGTCTAAAACACGCGCACATTGTGAATCAAGGCTTACCAAGTGAACTCCATCAGTGGCAATTTCAGTAATCCATATTCTCTCTATTTGCCCCTCCATTCCTTGATATGGAGTAAATGATTCAAATACTGAAGTAAGTTCACGGCTCCGCTTCTTTACTACCGCGCTTGGGACTTTTTTCATCCTTGCAGCAGGTGTTCCTGGAAAAAACAACAAAAGATCAACCATCCTATTCGCCACATAAACACATATTACATCGTGTGCAGGCTATCAGCAGTTCAAGAAACAAACTTAATAATGCTGAACAGCTACGTAAACAGCAAGTTATAATAAAAGAGTTTCCATAAACTAAAATGTGATTGTTATTATTATAAACCAAGGGAATATTAGAATCTAAAAACTTACCAGGTCTTGGATAGAACTGCGAGATATGAACCTGTGGAAACTTGTAATCTTTAACAAGGTTAACAGTTTCAGCAAAATTTTCATCAGTTTCACCTGAAAAAGGCAAGACGTGAGTAAACACACTTCTACCCAGATCATCCAACTAAAATCAATCTAAGAAACTTCAGCTTGACATCATTAAGACAAGCTCCTGTTAAGGAAGTTAACGCAGATTCATAGTATTGCATAACTCATAATATGCTATCGCATGTTTATTCACAACTCATTGCTTCATATACTGAAAGCACACTTTATCACTTAGAACAAGGATCCATGCAAAGAAGCATTAATCAGAAATAAACACCTAAAAACACATCTGTGGACATAATTATTAATTACAGAACTCCTATAGGCAGCAAAGTTTAGAAACATAAGAAAACCAAATTAAAACAAGTTTGCATGTAACAATGTACACATACTGACCAGGGAAACCACAAATTATATCAGTAGCAATATGCATCCCGGGTACTAGTTCGAGAAGAGTATCCACCACTTTTTGGAACTCACTCACAGTATATTCTCGATTCATTGCCTACAATAATGGTATCACACACTTTGTCAGAAGAAAATCGATAGGAGAAATAACTACCCTATAGCAAGAGAACTCAGATCTTGAACAAGCAAGACAACGAAGGCTGTTAGTTGAGTAAAATTTACCAATTATATACTAGAATCAGAAAGGTAAACATATTCACTCTGCACTTACAGTCAAAACAGGGTCACTTCCAGATTGGACTGGAACATGAAGAAAAGAATATACACACGGGTGATTGAGGACCGCAGCTATCTCTTTTAAATGTTCTAGAATGAAAGGTGGATTGGTCATCCCAATTCGAAGCATAGTACTTCTATCAGGGGGGAGTACCGCAACAATAGCATTTAGCAAAGTTGGAAGATTGGTTCCGATATCGCGGCCTGCAAAACCATCAAATTGCCAAATTACTCAAGATATAAGTCAAGTCATTAGCACAAAAGATCTGAAAATCAGATCTTAACCACATGTTACCAATGCCCATTTTTATTATCTACTTGCTCCTAGAGAAAGTCCATAGAAAGGGTTGGAACCAGAACAGGGAGGCATAGAGCCACTCAGTACACAGTCAGATGACCTCGGGGCATTTGATGTGATCTGTCATCAGATGCAATTTGTTTGGCATCATCTCACAAGTAGATTCTCAAAAGTCGTCTTTATTCATAAATCACAAAGGAATAACCACTATTTGAACCCTTGAGTCCTCTTAAGATGTTGAATATTCACTCAATTTGTGGTATCAGCTAATGCAATTAATGAAGGGAGCAATTTTGAATTACCATATGCTCCGGTGTCCTCACTACTTAACCATATCTCCTTAACTCCATGAGCTGCGACAGCTTTTACACGCTCTACCTGCATAAGATACTAAGCTTCAATAACATACACAGAATCTGAATCAGTTCTTAGAATTCAGCGATTAGTATTACTTACAAGACCGTCTACGGTGTAGCTTCCTAAATGCCCACGAGCATGCTTAGTCTTACAGTAAGTGCAAGCACCTAAACAACCAACATTTATTGGAAGAATCTCAATAAACTTGTTCTTCCTCACCTGTTAAAATGAATTCAAAGTTTGATCTTAATAGAAAATTGGATATAATAATGTCAGTGTGATGATGTTGCCAAAATGTATTTATCAGCTTACAGCCCCCTACATGGAAAAATTATAGTTGTTACAGTCGTACAGAGACATTCAGTGTTTACCTTTGGAAGGTCAAGAGCTGGCAATGTCTTGCGAGTCAAAAGCCGCACCTCATGACCTTTCAGAGTCTCCTCCACAACTTCAACAACACGGTCAATTTGCTGTACTCCAACTATGCTAACCCCTTCTAGCTCCTTTATATCTCGACTTCCCTGAGGAACACATCCTGCCACTACCAGTGGCTTTTTGGCAGTTTTGCATTTCACTATTAGAGTGTCCATCGCAGACTGGCTAGGAGATTTCACTGTGCATCTGTATTAAATAATTGGCATCATTTTTATACGGAATTACTCACAACACTAGCAGTGAAAAATAGCAAATAAGTGTTATTGGTTCATGATTATGCTTGTATCTTGAAGCAAAGAAAACAAAGATAAAAGAAGGAAGTCAGATTTATGTTTACTTTTAGGAAACACTGCCCAAGTTAGGGGGTGTTAATTGAATTAGTTTTCACTAAGTCATTTATGTCTGTTGATTTCAGTGTATGAAAATTTCTGTACATTGGAGCAATATTTTCTAAGTGGTTAGTACTTGTATCTTGGAATTATGTGCACAGAAGTAAGAAATTATTTTGAAACAGAAGCTATGAAAGTAATGTACTGGAGGAAATAGTTTCCCCAAAGTCAATCACAATTTGGAGAACGATGGTGCCTCGAAATTATCTCATTATCTTGTTCTTTAATCTCTAGTTTTACCATTTCCAACTATCCATTGATTTGAGATACAACCAAGACACTGATTCTATCAAGGTGGTGCACAGCATGGTGATGATATTGGCTTAATTGCCAAAATTTTGTAATAGTAATACTTAATAAGAATACCAAATCTTTGAACTTGAAAGTTGATGATTTCTTTATGATATGAGGACAGAGTCGATATCATGAAACGGATGATCAGTCCCAAGTTGACTAAAAAAAATTGAAGCATGTTTGTCAACAGGGTTCAGATTTCCTCACTAAGTTATCATTGAAGCAGCTAAAACAAGAGCAGAATACCGCGTCTATGAGCAAGACACAGAGAAGAAAGAAAAATAAAAACAGTTTAATGAATCCAGAAAATCTAGAGAAACTATCAAAAATGTATTGCACTTCAACTTTTATGAATTTTGTTAACCCTACTAGAAGGCTATTGATTAGCCTATGGAAGTTTAGCAAAACAAATGTGACCTCTGTATGACCATGCAGGTTGTATAGTGTTTATATGAAAAAGGATAACCTCCTTTCTTTAATTCTATTATTACACTGTTACGTATCAAATAGAAAAAGAAAGGAAGGAAAGAAAGAAAGAATCCTTACGTATTTATCAGCCAAAGATCTGCATCATCAGGATTATCACTCAACGCATATCCAAATGCTGAAAGCTGACCAGCCATATATTCACTATCACTCTGTCATTCACAAAAAGTACAACTTAGTTCATTGAATGGTATTACTACACGCTAAAGCCTAAAAATCTGAATTCCAAAACTTGTAAATCCCACAAACAACAATCATAAATGTCACATTCCAATTTTCTAACATAAAAACCAACTTACTGAACTTCTCTAACCTAATGTCTGCGATTGACTACCTCTTGGACTTTAGCTCCTTTTAGAGCAATTGCAAATTCCCAACCATAACCCTACCAATTATCACTAGAGCATTCCCAGATCAAGTTCTTTTGTTTAAAAAAAGTCTCAATTGTTCATTATTGGTATTCTTACTTAGCAAATAAAGCAATTGCTCCTCAATATAAACTAAAGACATGTTTATTGGTGGTGCTGTAACGAAATTACGATTAAGTTACTTGCCTGGTTATGTGAACATCCGAAAGTCTTCATGTATATAGTCTGTAGAAACAAAAAACAAACAAAATCAGATAATAAAATCAAGTATTCAGTGAGATAGATAGAGAGGTGATTTCTTAGTAAAAATGTGGAGACGTACTTGAGTTCCAGGGACTTGAGGAGAAGGATTAGAAGGAATATCTTGAGTTAGATGTTTGAGATTGGGTGTATCTTCATTCTTCTTCTTCTTCTGACGTAGTTTAGGGTTTAAACCAACAGACATCAACGGCAAACGAAATCCAGGAGGAGCTCCATCGTTTCCGACTAGCATATCTTCGATATCTTCCATCTCAACTACACTCGGATTTTCTCTCTGTGTGTGTGCGTTTCAGAAAAAGTGAGAGAATCAGTTCATGAAACTGGTCGAGAAACAGCCGTCATCGAATTACCCAAATCTCAAGTAGCGTAGAATCTGTACTTCGCCCGAGGGAGGTTTAAGAAAACATCTTATACTTGATTATTTGAATTACTGTAAGCAACAAAAAGACCGCATAGCGCAGTGGATTAGCGCGTTTGACTTCGGATCAAAAGGTCGTGGGTTCGACTCCCACTGTGGTCGATTTGTTTTTTTGTTTTTTTTTTGAGTAATTGATTCTTATGACCCTAGAAATTATGGGTTTTACTCTCTTGGCCTCAGGGTTATATAATAAAATTTGCAAATTATGCCAGTGGCCCTAGAATGTTATAGGAAGTAGGATTAACAAAATAACCGGTGTGCTTATTGCCTGCACACTATAAAATATAGAACTAGTCATAAAAACCCAAGGTGACCAAACTTGTGGTACAAAAACCCTATTCAAATGTTGGAATCCATTAAAACTCAATCTTAAACAAAATGATACAAAACCCCAAAAATTTTAAAAAGTGATACAAAAACCCCAAATTTCAAAAGTGATTTCATCAAATTCTTTGGGGTTTTTGTGTTACTTTTGTTTTGATAAGGTTTTTGTGTTACTTTTGTTTTGATGGGTTTTTTGTGGATGGATAGTGACACCTTTGGGTTTATAACTTGCGGACCGATAAAAATATGAAGAAAATTTATTTACAACAATCAGTGTGCATAACTGCATATTGCCTGCACACTATAAAATATGAAGAAAATTGCAAAATTATGTACAAAAATCAGCGTGCATATTTCCTGCACATAAAAATCAGTGTGCATATTGTCTGCACGCTATAAAATATGAAGAAAATTTAAAAAAATATTTAAAGAATAAAAAAAATGTGAAATGAAAATTTGATAGTTGTATTTACGCTCGTTGTATAGGTCTTTCAAAAGAACGCGCTATTGGGGGATATCAAAACTAATTGGGGGATATAAATTACTTCCCCCAATCAATAGTGTCTGCTAAGGGGTGTTTTTGGGGGGCAAAAATACTAAAATACCCTTCCCTCAAAATAAAAATCAAAAAACAAAATCATATCCCCCATTTCCATCTTCAATTCTTATTAATCTCTTTTAGGGTTAGGGCTTTGAAACCTAAATATTCCTCATTCCCTTTCAAATTCTAAATTTTCCCCATTCCCTTTCAAATTCTCTTCTCCTTCTCTGCCGGTTCCTCACTTTGAAAACGATTTTTTTTTTACATTCGGAAGTGATGAAGACCATGCCGGTAGTGATGAAGACCATGCCGGAAGTGATGAAGACCATGCCGGAAGTGATGAAGACCATGCCGGTAGTGATAAAGACCATGTCGGAAATAAAAAAATATTACATCGCCGGAAGTGATGAAGACCATGTCGGAATTGATGAAGACCATGCCGAAAAATGGTGCCGGCATGCTTGGTATCTAACATTCAATGCCGTAACTAAATGCCGGCATGCTCGATAGAAATCTATCAATGCCGGTAGTCAAGTGAAAAAAAAATCAATTTTCTGAAAACATCTATGAAAATTTCCAACAAATGCCGAAATGGATGAACGATCGACAACAACGCCGGCACAATGTGTTGGTGTGCCGGTATTGATATAACTATGAATACCATGCCGGCTTGAATTTCAAAATGGGGGATAAGCTCGATGCCGGCATGGACGTGGTATGAATACCATGCCGGTATTGCTGCTTCCGGCATTGTATTCATACCACGTCCATGCCGGCACCGAGCTTTTTCAGCTGCAAAAATGGTGGATTCAAAGAAAAAAAATCAAATTTTCAACCTCTTAGCAGCAATTCTCTCTTCACAATCATCCTCCATTTTCACCAAAAAAAGTTCCCTCTCGATTTTTTTTCCCTCCTTCTACTCTCACCTCACTCACCCAAATACAAATAAAAATACACACTAATCATTTATCAAATAATCTTATGAATTTACTAATTATAATTAATCACTAAACCTGATTAGTGAGGGGTAGATTAGGTATTAGGTAAAATACTTAGATAAGGGGTGACCCTGATTTGATATTTGGATCCGGTTTTTGTCCTTTTCCTCTATCCCCCAATTAGTTTTAGTATCCCCCAATCGCGCGTTCTTTCAAAAAGCTTTCCAAATATATAAAATTTGTTGAATTCTTAGGTATGATTCGTGAGACATGTTATGTTCAAGTTGGGATGACGATTGTACCCTTAATAAAGGATATAGTTTATTTGATAACATCATCAAACATCTTTATCCAAATGGCCCTCCTTCTTTTTTAAGGGTCATTTCAACAAAATTGGTTAATTTTTTTTAAAATAAATTTTAAGTCAAAGGCCATTTGAATAAGAGAGAGTGAGGGGAGGGTCAAACGCTTATAGCCCTTTTGGATACTCAAATAGAAGTAACTTTTGTACTTCTGTAAGTCAAAAAGTCGAAAGTGAGGTTGGATAGCTGAAATAGATCGACTTGTAGAAGTTGCTTATAAGTCGAAAAGGTGCTCCGTGGAGAAGCAAGACTCTTTTTTCATTAAGACTCTTTTTGGATAGCTGGTGCTTTCTACTTGATCAAGATGTATTTGGGTTCTCCTTCATCTCTTTCAAACACAAATTTATCAGATGATACCTGGCTTCAGATATTTCTTCTTCTTCCTCTTACTCTGATCTTTAAATTGAGGTGTATTTCAAAGGTATGGTCTACTCTTCTCTCAAACCCACTTTTCATAAATAAATGGATTAAACTCAACAGCTCTCATAAATCTCTCCCATGGTTCGTATATCATAATTTTAATTTTATTGATGAACAGTTGACATTTTTAATTTCATATCCAAAATCATTGAGTTCAGAATTCATGCCGGGAAATGAACATGGATTTTTATTCAAGTTTTTAAACGACAAAATATACCTCTTAGGTGCTAGTAATGGTTTAGGTTTATGTGCATCAAGTTATTATAGATCAGCTAAATATTATGTATGTAATCCATTGACACAAAAATGGGTGTCACTCCCTCCAACTCCTATGTCCACCACCACTGTTGAAGTTGTTGCTGGTTTTACCTGCGAGTCCATTTCATCCACTAGCTGTTACAAGGTTGTGCTTCTGCCTAGATTTAATAAGCAATCCAGCAAATTTAACATTGACATATTTTCTTCTGATGTGGGTGAATGGAATGTGTACGAAGTTTCACGCCCTGAGGGTTGTATTGGGTGTGAGTATCCCTTTCACTCTTTAGTTATAGTTAAGTGGAGTATTGCATTGGATTGAAGGGGGATATGTGCTAGCTTACAATCTGAACAACAACAATAATGTTGAAATTGGTGGCCCGCAGTTTAGGTTGTTAGACAACCTTGAACCTGGCCTGGAATCGGAAGAAGATTATTATTGGGAAAGCAATGTTTATTGTCTTGCAGAGGATGAAGGTCTGCTCTATTATGCTTCAATTGTGAAAGTAAGAGGATTTTAGGTGTTTGGGTGTTCAAGGAAGACTGGCATTTGCTGTACAAGGATATTGGGTTACATGATCTCATAGCAGAAATGCTTAGAAGATTTGATGTGTATGATGATTGGGAAGAGGAACATGGCGCATTTTCCTATGGCGAATGCGATGATTTGTCCGAGGAAGTCGAGATTTTAGGTTTCAATTGGATAAAAATGTTATTCTACTAGGCTACAAGTCCGGCTTTTGGGCATATAACATTCAAACTAGAAGACACGAAGAGCTCACTGAGCCTTCTTCTATAGCTAAGGCTCATTCAGATTATCGCTTTCATAACTCTTATAATACTCAACCATTTGTTCTGAAGGCATTGCCAACAGTACTTCCACCACCTTCATGGGAAACGACTTCTTCTGTTGATGTTCGTGTTTCAGACCTTGAATAGACAAGAAGAATTAAGATGTAAATAGGGTTAACTGAGGAGGACAGGTTTTTCAATTATGTTGTTTTTGCTCTTTCTGTAAACATATCCAAGAACTCAAGGGTGTGTGTCTCCTTGGCTTCCATTGTACTGCACTATGCACTTGAACCTCCAGGTCCCTGTTGTTTTTCATGATTCATCAAGCACAAGGCTCCTCCGAACGTATTATGCTCTGAAATTTATTTTACATGCAAAAGACATTATTTATGTGTTATTTTTTTGGAAATGGTAATGTTTTTAGATTGATTTGATCCATACAAAAACATGAATTCCAGGCAAAGCATCTTATTTTCAGATTAGGCTTCATGTCTTTTCAATTGGGAGCCAGTATAATTTTCTTCTGTACAGAACTTCATACTCCTATATCTTTTCAATTATGTACACTTACAATGCCAGCGATCTGAAGAATGCTCTTTTTTCCTTTTTCTCTGACAACCAAATTTTCAACAGCGAAATACAGACACACTTGATGTGACAGAAAGAGAATATACTCAAGCCAATCAGATTAAATGCGGCCTTCATTTCACACTTTCTTCCCCCACCCTCAATCTTGCTATCTTGCTTGGTTCCTCTGCTAAAGATTTACATGTTGAAAAAATTCCAAGGCCAGCACCAATCTGGTCATACTCTTTAAGTGCTGTTTCCATCTCTTTTGTAACTACTTCATCATCCATGCCTTCCACACCACCAAGACTGAAAAGATTCGCGTAGTGTTCTTCTTTTTCAGGGTCATTTCGAAATAGCTCCATGGCAGGACCCTGCTAAGTTGAGGCAAATATTATATATGCACGATGCAAGGTATAGTACTCTTTTCTTGATGTGTAGTGTTAGGCATATTTCCGGTTTCTTAAGATTGGGTACCAAAAATCCTAACAGATAACAATACCAATTGAGATTTAGAAATCAGTATTATTTTACCTGGCATAATTCAGCATAATGCTTATATATCTCACTATCTTCATTTTCATCCTCCAATAAAGATCCACCGAACCAACCATTGGCATTATCTACCGCACTAATTGTGTACCTGGCAATGGAAGAACATGTATAAGCCTCAGTAAATACAAGACCCGTTTTCAAGAGAAGCCAATGACGCTTCAAACTAAACCTTGGAACTACATGCACCTAAGCTGGTTTCCTCGTTAGATGGCTACAGTACTAACTACTATATGTTCACCTACGCGATTTTCTTCGCTTTTAGCAAAAAATACTTTTAAATTTCTTACGGATTTACCTCTCGAAGATGTCCTCATCGCAATCATCAACAACAGATGACATCCAGCCTAAGTCACAGAGATCATTGGCACTCATTCCATCTAAAGATACTCCACATGCGGGTTCTGGAGTAGTAACTTTTGCAGCAGAACCACTATCATCTGACTTCCTCTGCCCGAAGAGCCAGTTCGGGCTCTTAAGCTGAATTTCACTGCATAAATGTTTACCAGATCCAAAATTGAGCAGAATTTTCCTTTAGCATTACGTTTGTTGATTATTTTAATTTTCAGCAATTGATAAAAAAACAAATTATTCAGCTCGTATTATTTTGACTCAAGTTCTAACAGCCGCAAGATGCCAAGTCCAGAATAAATACTAAAAAGGATCCACCAAATATCCAACATTAGAGGCAAAATTTACTTTCATCCTTAGTAGTGACCATTCTCGAAACAAGAACAGAAACTAACACAACAAGACAAGAAAAAGTAATGCTTAACACTAAATGGGATAAGTTTCTCAACGAGAGAGATAATAACCCAACAAACACCAAAAGAAACTTACGCCTCACGCCATAATAAGTGCCAACGTCAAAGAGATGCATGGGACCAGATAACTTGAATTCATAGACAAGGCCAAGCCCGTGTCCAAGAAGAGGAAAGCCTAGATATGGTCTGTGAGTAGGGTTTCACATTCCATCAATAATCTAGAAGGTTTTCTCTAGTAGTTGTACAAATATATGTTTTTAAGCAGTTAGGATTCGGAAAGGTTTCTTTGATGTAAAGATTTCTCGCAGGAAGGGTTTAAATAAGCTTAGCAAACTTATTTACTACCTCCGTCCCACTATTAGTTGACCTAGTAGTACAATTTAGAAATGATTTCTCTCAAACTATACCACGGATATTCGTAAATTTTATATCATTGAAAAGCATTTTAAAACACCTATGTAACGAATATAAACATGAGTATCAAATGATATAAAATAAACTATTAATGAGACAAAATCTAAAAACAAATAGGTCAACTAATAGTGGGACGGAGGGAGTATTATATAAGCAGGATAAAATAGGAAGCCATTCACTCTTTAGAAGCCGGACAAACTACAATAATTGCTAGGAGCAGCAGAACTTACGCTGCATCAGGAGCCATTCCAGAAGTACTTACAACACCACCTGCTCTTAGATCTGGTTCACTGCAAAGCCTTACATTCTTTATTGAACTGCATGTTTTCTCAATTAACTTATCGAAGGAAGTCAATTTCATCCGCAAGAAGTCATCTCTGCAAGCTGGAGTAGGTTCAAGCATATTCCCTGGTCGTACCATTGGTTTAGCATCAGGAGGTGAGCTGCAACATTGATAAATAACCATCAAGATCGAGAAAATACACATCAAAATAGAAATACGTCACAACAGAACCATATTTACCTAACATCATGAACAGGTTCATCTCCAACCCCAGAAACATGAAGATAGTAATCAGAATCCAGCTCCCATAGAGCAGGTTTACCTTCCTGCGGTTGAAAGTAACCTAAGAATCTGTAAACGCATTCACAAAGGTCATTAGAAACAAGAGCAGTGATTATGAAAAGGCATCCTTCAAAAAGGGTGATGATAATCACAAAATAAGGTATTTATGGAGGGTGAATGTCGGGTAGGAAGCACAAAATCAATCAAGAAATTGTACTAGTCCAGAGTTAACATTTCAAATGTTGTTAAGAAAAGAAAAAAAAATAAGAATCAGAGATGAGTTAGTACAAATTTATTGCATCTTGCTTTTCACCATCTGTATAGGCATTGCTGTAGTATCTCTTGATAGACTTCAGAAACTCCCTTGACTGAGTAGTAGCTTTCCACTTTCCCTGCCTCTCTGGAAAAACCTGAGATAAATGACAGCATATAAGAAAACCCCCCCTCCAAACATTATACAAAGAAAAAGCAATACTCGAAACAAAATGAATCAGACAAGCCAGAGAAAAATTCACACAGTGTTGTGAGCTGCAGAGCCTCCATATTGCTGAGCAAGTGCATCACCCATGCTCTGATACATATCCATGAGAGCCGCAGCTATGCTACTATCAGGATTCACTTTGGGCTTATCTGTCAAATTCATTGCATGGAGTTGCCGCCCTAAAGCTGCTAAACCATATGCATACTGGGCTACATTTGTACGGTCCAGACAGTCGATACAATTAGTACGAAGAACTCCGCTTTGAAAACAAGGTCCTGTATCACCATGTGCATCTTTTCTCGGCTGTTGTTCTTTCTCTTTAGATATGAAAGTATTCAAAATCTCGTTGCCATTTCCAATCCTCGCAAAATCGCCGGAATTAGCTCTGAGGTCTACAAGTGTGGTGTCCCTGTAGAAGTTTATACATGCAAAGAATCATCTATAGCAAGAATGTAATTGAAGTGGGAATTTGAAGTTCATACTTCCAACTGCAGATAGTAAATAAATACTTCGTTGTACGTGTAAATTTATTAAAATAGATAATTGTTGAAGAATGACAGATACAAACGAGAAAAGAAAAACAGAACTTCAAAAATTGAGCAACGTTTGGAGGAACCATAGGTCCACTCATAACCCACCTGAAGTTCTCTTTTAACTTGCACAATATAAAATAGTCAGCCAGTGTGTTACATAGTTCCATACATATATTGTAAAGGAAAATAATAAACCGATACGAAAGTCCGAATTCGAGACTCGAGTTCAGAAGAACATGAACCTAAATGGATCATAAAGATCAACTTCATTTATATTCTAGGATTACATGGTTCAAAGCATAAATTTACCATGTCAAGTTTAAACAATACTGAAACTCTTTGAAGACAGTTGCATCTATGAATTAATAGAAATAATCAAAATGGAGACATGTATACCTCGCTGTGCTTGTTCGACTGAGCAAATTTGCTCTCTTTTTGACATTGATAGGCTTTCCACTACAATAAAAGCCAGTCAAATCAAGAGCTTCGCTCGCAACTGCCCCTAAAACCGCCAAAACATTGGCTGACTTGCTTTAGAAAAAGAAGAAAAACACATAAGAGTTAATCCATGTGAATCTGGTGGTACATGTTGTGTGGTTTGCAGACAGAAGTATACATGCTTACCTCTTTGCAAATTTATGGAAGTCCCAGTGAATAAATTTTAGGTGGTTTTCTTCTGAAAAAATCTGATTTAGATACCCTACTGCACTTGCAAACTCACGTCGCAGCATCATTTCTCGAGGCCTTTTTTCAACAGTCTGTATTACCGGACATTTTGGAATGAGACTTCATAGTTGGTTGTAAGTAATAATACGACATAAGCATAATTAGACAACTTAAACATGCTAAGCAATATAAAGTAAACAATCTGGGTTGAACACTTGTACTTGTAAAATACTCTAAAAATCTAAGACGTAATTTAATCATAATTCTAAACAAAAAGGAACATTGGTGTTATAAACATACCTTAATCAAATTGAGTACAATGATTGGATTGCCATATCGTTTTGCGAGATCTTCGAAATGTAACTTGGTCGCTTGATATGTAGGATCGTATCTCTGCACTGATGAAGACATTGAAAATAACACACATCAAACTCTTTGAAGTTAAAGCTACACAAAAATGAATGGTCTCCGTGCAACATCAGAAAAATAAACCAAAGAAAATCGCAAGTTTGGACATTTACATATGATGTCAGGTTTGGGGCTAAATCTGGAAGCTTCTTGAGACCAGAAGAGTGGAATTGAACCCCGCATCTGCACTATAGAACTCATTTTTCCCTTGCTTAACCCAGCTTCTTCATTAAGGACTATTTGTTCTGTTTCAACATCATTGGCGACTCTTCCCCGATCATTCACCCCCCTTTTCAAATATCTGGATGATAATATTATTTCAAAGAATGAGATTATATCAGTCAATCTGAAGGCAGACCACTAGCCACAATTAACAGTTAAAGTAAATTTATAAATTCAGGTTATAAGGTCTTCTGCCATATTACATGTTAGGTTTAAACATCTGTTTAACTATGGTTCTATTTCGTGAAAGAAAATCTTATTCTTCATGTATTTTTTGCAAACTGTAATCCAGGATAACAACATTGTTCAATTTCAAATATAGAAATTACACATTACAGGACTTCCACATAAAGAATATAGTGTACACTTTATATATTTGCGAAGATCTGATATACATGACATTGTTGTACGGCAAGAACAAGATAGTTGTTTACAATCTGACAAGTGAAATAGGCTCCTTAAACAACGAATACAGGACATTTTCTTTCATTTAATTATATAGGGGATTATACCTGGATGGTCCTTGATAAGAGTCATAAGACGAACATATTTTTGTTTTCACTACTTTTCTTCTGTTAAATAAAGTAAAAAAAGTAGGTATAAGTATCATTACTGGGACATACCGTGTGCCTGCAAAATGCCGAGAACGTCTAGAAATAAGAGTAACACCAAATTCCCGTCCAAAGATCGACAGCCTGACCTGCCATTAGAAAGACAAATTGAATCTCTAAATGTTAATATTAGAACACTTGTTTTAGTTGGAAATGAACCAAAAGTAATTAATTAAGATTTCTTGAGGTGATTCGCAAATTCCTTTAGGACCGTGCACGATTAGTGAACTAAATAAAACTTCAGCAAAGTGAAAAAGTAGAAAAAATAACTCCAGACTACCAATAAAAATCACAAAAATTATAGTCGATCAATATACATCGAAAACTATAAAGAGAGAAACACAAGTGGTGCACAAACTGGTAAGTGGTAAGAAAATGAGGCGAACAACAAAACTCACAAGATTACATTTCTCACATCTTAGTACTGATTCAAATCAATACCAATGAAGAAAATATACATATAAGAAGCGAGACAGACCTGTTTAAAGTGCCCATGAACCAATGCGATTGTCCAAAGAGTATTATTACATCGTGAACGTATGGCTTGTGTAAGAAAAGCATTCCATACAAAAATATTCTCATAAGGAATCCTCTCCTCACCCATTGCCAAGACATTTTTCTGTAAGCTTCTCATTATAGGGTATGTATAACTATAGAAAAAATCTTTTGTCAGATCAACACTAGATAAGAGCTTTTTGTACCTGCAGTAAATGAAATAACATAACAAGAATCAGAAAAAGTCCCAACCAGGTTTAGAGAAGAAGATCCTGACAACCGAAAAGACAAAATTATAAACTCCAGTAAAGAATTGCTGGTCTAAATCAAACAAATTTGAGATGTCAAATTCCTGAAAGAGTGACTGGCGCATAAGCTTTGTGTTACATAAAGGGATAACTTGAGTTATTCGCGCTCTATATGCTATTGCACTGAAAAAAATTGATGTCAGGTCTGTCATCAATTAAGACTTCAACAGCACAAACACGAAATTCCCAGTATGAGCAAGTGATGAACTGAAGGTATCAAATTAGAGTACAAAAATCTCCTATTCCTAGACCGCAGTGAACCAAAGGTATTACCTATAAATACTGAAATTTTGTTCAAACAAGTTCCATAAACATCACGATTTTCTAAAGCGAAAAGGGACAAAAAACATGAACGTAATACATATACTAGGTAATGAGCAAAAACACATTTCACTGAAAAAATTAAAAACATGGACTAGGTACATACGGAAAGAGCTTATTATTCACAAAGACTCCTGTTGGCTATTGTCTGTTAGCTTATTCCATATGTTACTTTATAAGCGCACAACATGCATCGTCTTTATTGTTGATGAGTGTGACTTATTTTCATGATAAACCTTTACTTCCCCTTTGCATGTAGGTTCATATTTATTTGGGGTCCTACGCTCGACAGATATCCTTTACTGTCTTCTTGAAAACTCCCCATCTCCATTTCTAAGAGACCATCATATTGTTATATCACACTTTTTTTTTGTTGGATATTCATTATCGTTATTGCAGATGTCTGTCTTTTCTTGGGCATGCATCAAAGTAACATAGATCAATTTGGAAACTGCCAAATTAAATCTATTTCTTTTTACACTAAATTCTTTAACTATAAGCACTACATCCTAAAATCTAACAAAACCTCTACACTTTTCCTAACAACTTTGGTATCTATCCAAGAAAATACCTTCCTTAAACTAATTTTCTGCCACATTTGGGGCTCCAAATGCAATAACGTTACCAAACTCAAGATACAGCTCCTTGTAGACGCATGGAAGATAGCTTGAATAACCAAAGATCAAAAAAAGGACATCTGATGTAATAATCAGCCATAAGTTTATTTTACTCACATTAAAAGTGATTATTCATCTAGTAACCCCTTCACAGATAAGGAAAGGATAACATATAACCCAACTATAAAAGATAATGTGCATACTGCAACAAGATCTCACACCTGCCCACAGAACACTCCTAACCTATTTTAATTACATGTAGAGAGTCAGAGGAAGTGAGCACTTAAAACTATTCAGCAGAAAAGTCACCAATGTATAAAATATAAAGTCTTAAAAATAGTGGAGAAAAGACCTTTGCTCAGTTTTTGAATGTGCTACGTCACTCTGAATTGATACATGTGGAACTGTGATAATTTGGGTCTCGTCGATGGCGTAAATTGCATGGCCGCAAATACATCCGATTTGTCGACGCTTGGTAACAAGAATCAAATAATAAGACTCAAGAAACTTGATGCAACCTAGAAAACAAGAAAGATATTTATTACAAGGCATTTATACAGCATAAATAAAGATGTGGCTGTCACTTGTTAGGACTTCCTCGTGGAGTACCAACTGCTGGATGATGATCTTGCTTTGACTAAAGTGAGCTTGTAAACTCTAATTTTGTGATTTGTAATCTTTCACTTTTTCAGTGTCTTGACTGGATAGCATGTAATTGAATAGTAGATGGTAGTCTAAGCTGGGGATTAGGAAGAGAAAGTACTAATTTAATTTGGAGTCTGACTAACCTGTCGAGGATAAAACTTTACTGTTTACATTTTAGGTGCTTCATGTTGGCTATATACTTCTTCACAAGTTTGTGAGAACTAAAACTTTCTGGTGGTGATACTATAATATGTTACCTTCCACGGAAAGTAATCACTCAATTTGTTAACGGAGTTCTTTTTTGTTGGACTTAACTTGAGGGAAAAATCAACTATCAAAGACTCCAATCGTTGTTGCGTCCATCTATGCAAGCTCAAGACCCCAAGAGATGGTGTAGAGACTACGGAGCCAAAACAATATCCATAGCAGCTGAAATCTAGGATCTTCGGCCAAAAGATTCTGAAAAAATGCACATAAAGAACCTACAGTGATCCCCAGAAATGTATTCCTACAGATGAGGTTTTACTAATTTATTCTCATTTTTATTTACAGTAAAGCTTGTTTTAACACTCCTATTGTTCTTGTTCTATACTCCAGTTTTCACCATTTAACAATGAACTTAATCACAAGGATCATCCAACAGTCGTGACCAATAGAGGAAACGCTCCCCAGCAGGACACTCACAAACAAACACTATTACGCGCAAAAAATGAAAGAAAAACTAGTAATTGAAAATTTTAAATTTACTAACCAGCAATTCCAAAGACCTTAGCAACAAAAGTAAGTCCACCAGTAGAACGATTTCCTTCCATAATCCGCTGAAGCAAATTCTTCACTTCTTGTTGTGTATACACAACTGGATCCTCACTAATACTAAGATCAGATGGTTCAGATCGATCAATCTTTAATACTCTAAAAAAAATCTTACTTCTATCACTTCCAATTAAATAAAATCTCTGTATGACAAAAAAAAAATATATATATATATCAAATTGTTAAAAACATTACCTGAAATTCTGATAAGTCAAAATTATTAAAAAAATTTAAAACGATTTACTTACTGCTCTGGTTTCATAGAGCTTGAATTTCTCGAGAGAATATGAATGAGGGTCCATATCTTGCTCAATTGGTTGATCGTTGATAGGAAACAAAGATGATGCTTTAGGTTTTGATTTCTCTGATTTAGACATTACTTGATTGGATGATTTTCAAATAATTTGAGATTAGAAAAGTGTTTACTGATTTATTCGATCGACGAAGACTGCAGATTTTGTATAGGCTTTGCTTGAGAGCGCCAACGAAGATGTTTTAGAGAGAGATTGAAAGAAACAGGATTTTACATGGACACGGTTTCGGGAAGTACAATTTTGGCGACGAGACTTCCTATAAGTGCTTCTCAGAAGTTAAATTTTGTAGAAGTTTAGTTTGGCAACCTCATGACTTGCACAGCTTCTTTAATAGTATGGGTCTCTAAAAATATTGATGCTACCTAGGTTTATTTTTTTGACTATAAGACAAAAATATATATTTTAAAATAAAATGGATAACCCTTTATCCAACTATTTTACCAAATGGTAAAATTATCCTGATTAATTAGTGTTAATTTGGGTGATTAAGTGATGTTGAATCAAGTCAACCCTGAAATCAACTACCACTAATTCATCATCAAAACTCGAAAAACAAATTATTATTTTTATAAAAACTCGAACCAGAATCAGTTGATGTTAGTGCAGTTGTAGACCGATTCTTGGTTGAGAATTGACGAAGAAAACCCAGTGTTAAACCGATTACTATAAACGGAGTTTGTGAAAGTCCACATGATCCGATTGTTACATATTTTCAGAAACAAAATATTCATTACATAGTTTAGGAAATTAGCGCATTACATATATAGGACAATTCAGTATGCGAATTCTAGAATGCGACACATCAAATGTTCGTCAATGAACCTCCGAGCACGACGGTGCAACACCGCATATTCCTTGTGGTGAATGAACTTCTTTTCCCCATTACGAATTCGCCATAGGCCGTTGAATTGTTTTACCTGCAATTAAATCAATTATTCGATGTTGTATGCAAACATTAAACGACGAGATAGGTATTAAAATATCGGATTACTCGCTTTTTCACGACGAGGAGCTTGTGGATGAAGGTCGTTCACCATTTTGCTAACTTCAACATACTTTCGCATTAAGCTTTTTATGTATTGGAATCGAAAATCTAAGTCTCTCCATTTACGGTTTTTTGGATTAGTGGTGCGCTAATAATAGAACTCTTTCACCCTCTTCCAAAACATTGAATATAGTTCGTTGGGACGTTCGTGGAAGACGAGGATAAACGATTTCACGAGATGCATATCTTCTTCCGGATCCCATTCTATTTTCTAGGCTCAGTGTGTGATGTGGGAGTGGCTCAAAGAGCTTGTCCTTATATAGATAAAGACTCAACGGCTATTTTTTTTCGAATTCAATTCACACAATCGGTTTTTAGAAATGTCCACAAAGACCTATACTGTCCTTGCAAAATCATATAAAATCTGCCTCTCAATAACTGGTTTTTAATATTGCACTTGTAATCTGATTCTTACCAAAAAAAAAAGATATAGAAAAAGTGTCACTTTTCCTTACAAGAATCGGATTACATGGGATGTCAACATAGATCGATTCTGAAGGTTGTCAAAATTTGCCTCTCAATAATCGGTTTTTAATATTGCACTTGTAATTCGATTCTTAACAAAAAAAGATACAGAAAAAGTGACACTTTTCCTTACTAGAATCGGATTACATGGGATGTCCAAATAGACCGATTCTTAAGGTTATTAAAATTCTGGATTTTTTTTGTTTTTTCATAAACGAACTTAAATAGTATTCGTATAAACCGATTTTGAACACCTACAGACCAGGTGAATGAAATTTCCATAATCGGTCTATGTTGTGCACCCCCAAACCCCGATTCTGAAATTGTACCCCTGGAGAACTGTCATAATCAGATTTTTTATAGGTAAACGTAAACCGAACCTGACTGGAAAAAACTGCCAGAATCGTGCATTTTTACTGTATTTGGTTCTTTTGTCGCGTCTTAGGCAAACACAACAATTTTCAAAACAAACCAGATTCAGCCATTCATAAACTAGGGAACATAACCAAACATAATTCGACAATAAGTTTAAGACATAAATTTTGACTCCATAACTATCCATAGTTAAAGACATAAGTTTGGAAAACAAATAAACTATTCATACCCATCACGACCATGTCCACGACCACCTCGTCCTCGTTTTTCCGGTTGAGCGCTGCTCGGTTCACTTTGAGACTTCCTTTTTGCAACGGTTTTCGTCCTCTTTTTCTTTGTCTGCTCGACCACCTCCGCTTCCCGAAATTTTGCACCTGCTTCTACATCTTCGAGACTGTTCAATTCATCAATCAGCTTTTCATTGGCCTTAACATTTTTCCCTTCCCTGATATCTAGCATTGCTTGGGTTATCAAGTACCCGACTCGTCTTCTCTGTTTTCATTTTAAACAACGAACATTCAACAAATCATGCTAAAATCATTAATAAAACTGGAATTGAGTAACAATACGCACCAGGTATTCGAGAATTGTATCTTTGTCCTGTATCTGGGGCCTCTCATCTACTTGTATCACTCGAGTATGCGAAACGTTGAGATACCATGGCATGTAACTCGGAATTGCCTCATCATCTGTTTTCGAATGACCATCCATATCATGTTTGTTGTACCTTCTCTCATCCAAATATTCACATGATGGTAAAGGGTGGTGAACAACCTCAATATCATTATCCAATTAATTGTTTTTTCTCTCATCGATATTAAAATTCTTGTGCTCCTTTGGGATTTTTTTTACATATCTGCAATGTCTTGCGACTCTCGTCAGGTTGTGCATTACATATCCTCTTGGGTGAAACAAAAGCCCAAAATAACGTTCTTGCTCGGCGCACCCAACCATCTTTCCTTTTCCTTTAGTTGATACTTCCTTGTAAGGGTCAAAGACAATATCTTTCATCATCAAGTTGTCCAACTGGCGTCTCAACTTCAGATATTCCACATTTTGGGACTTCGACTTACCGTTGTAGGTGTACTTGTCTCCATAACACCTACCGTCCCATTGCTTGTTCACAAAAGCCCTTTCAGCAAATATTGGGAAGTGCAAATATATCCACGCCTGCAAAAGAGCCATGTTCCCTCCAATTTGGTTCCTTTGAGCCCTAAGAGCCTTTCTCAACTCGTTCAAGGAGTATGCAAGGATGGCAGAGCCCCAAGAGTATTCGTGAATCTTGTCAAATTGTTGCAACGGCTGAATAAAATTGGCGTTCACACGGGCATCGGAAACGTCGGGGAAGATAACAACTCCCAGGATGTAGAGGACATATGCATTGGTCGTATCGAAGATACGTTCCTTGGTCACCTCTTTTCCCGGTGCACGAAGCTTCTTTGTTCCCATGAAGAGGTTCCTCAAGCCCACTAGGTGGAATATCCTCCGCTTTGCTTTACCTACTAGCATCTCTGACTTGGTCATCTCCTCATCCCATTGGAAGACATTCTTGATGAACGCGTAAATTTTTTCCCATTCAAGCTCATGCGCGTAGTTATCGTGCTTCACCGCTTTACCTTCTATGCTTAGCCCATTAATGAATTTCGCATCATTTGGAGTTATGGTTATTTCGTCAAACGGAAGATGGAAAGTATCTGTTTCCCTGTAAAATCTCTCGGCGAAGGAGGAAACAAGAGTTTTGTCGTAACCAAGAACCAAATTATCGACCGTAGCTAACAACCCCGTAGATTTGACTAGCTCGGTTACTTCCTCAACTTCTCCTAAGGTTGATTCTGGTGCTTCCAGTGGCCAATTCTTCATCATACTCACTGACGTTCCTGACTTCATACGACGAACGACATCCTTGTGATCCTATAAAACTAAACAAATCCGATAGACAATAATCAAAACACTAAACGGATAATAAATTTCATTTTACATAACATAAGGTTTAGGTAGTTACTATGTTATGGCAGACGACAGCGGCCCAACTCTCTTTATACCCCCATAACAACTCCCCTTCATCACCGGGCAACCCGTAAACGGGATTATTAGGGCCGTGAGGAAATATCTTCAGCGGGTCGGGCATGTGGTCCCCTTTCTTCTTCTTCGTACCATCTTTCTTACCTTGTTCTTGAACTTCTCCTCCTTGGACTTGTTGTTGCACTTGTTCTTGAACGTCTCCTCCTTGGACTTGTTTTTGCACTTCTCCTTCTTCTTGATCAACTTCCTTGTCACTTTTTTCTTCATCAACTTCCTTCTTCACTAACTTCCTTGTCACAATCTTCTTCATCAACTTCCTTCTCAGTTTCCTCTTCACGAACTTCCTTGTCACTTTCTTCTTCATTAACTTCCTCCTCACCACTTTTTTCTTCAGAAACTTCTCTATCACCACCTTCTTCTTCAGTAGGTGTAGAAGAATCAGATTCTTCTTGTGTTGGTTGCTCCGCTTGAGGTGGTGGGTCATTGATGCGGATCCCTTTGTCTTTGGGTTTACTCCCCCCCGATCCCCTTCGGTGAGAAGCGGCTAAATTTTTACCGTCCTTTCGACGAGGTACCAAACTCTGAGGAGAAGCAGGGTCATGTTTCTTCTTATATTTCTTTTCGGCTTATCTTTGTTGCTTTCCCTTGTTGTCCTTGGATCATACGGAGGTAAGCAACAAACAACAATGAAATTTAATGTATATTTTTGAATCCAAGGTATACAATACACATATAAAGTCTGATTACTAACATAACACATAAACAATCGATTTATTTAAGTGCTCATGTAATCCGATTCTAACACACACACACAAAAAAAAAAAAAAAAAAGGGGCATTTTTTCTTAAAGGAATCGGTTTACTCGATACACATATAAAGTACGATTCCTAACATACCACATCAACAATCAACTTTTTATAAGTGTTCATGGCTAAGCAGTTATGAAATCAAAGTCTACACAATCGGTTTTGTGGACACACATGTAATCCGATTCTAACAATAAAAAATTACTGAAAAACGGTTATCCCTACAGTAACTGAATCGGTCTATGTGGACATTAACATTGACCTATTCTGGTTAAAATTTCTCAAACCAGAAAACACAAGAAGGACAATCGGTGTTTGTGGGCATGAACATAAACTGTTTTTATATGCAATCGGTTCACATATACATTGACATAAACCGATTCTGGTAAACACAAAAAAAAAATGATTTCAAAATTTTCGATTTTTGAGCGATTGCATGTTACTAAAACCTAGTTTAGAGGATTGGGTTGATAGAAAAGTACCTGATTCAAGTCATTTCCTCCTCTTGTTGTGCGATCAAAGATTGTTCTTCCTCCTCAACTGATTTGTTCTTCAGTTTGTTTCTAATCGCTTGAAAAATTCCGGGATTGCTCTCACTAGGAAATTTCTTGTTAATAGCATGCTTCACTCTTGCTTGTTTCAACATTTTATAGAAGAAAAAAAAAATCGTTTTTGGATCGTCGATAATCGACGATGTTTTGGTTTCAAAAAAAAAAAGGAGAAAAAGAGAAGAAGAATCAATTTTTAAGTTAGGAATTGAATCTGATTTTAGTTTTAGGTTTTATTATTAGGAGTTAATGGGGGTAAATTGATAGTATTAATATTTAATAGAGGGTAAATTGGTAGTTTTAGCAAATTTAGACACCCCGTATCCTTTTCTCTAGGTTGGTTGAAGAAATTCATAGGCCCAAAATAATCACAATAGGTCCCCAAACTAGCCAGTTTTTTTTTTTAACAGCAAAATGGAAAATTTAAATTAAAAGGGTTTTAAGTCACCAAAACAGTGACATTAAAAATACACAGATGAGTGTACAACTACATCCCAATTACAAAATAAATTGGACAAAATAAATCCTGAAAACAAATCAGAGGATGAACAACTAACATTTCATGTCAGCAATCACTTGATTTGAATCTTTAACACGATTACTATAGAACATAGCATTGCGTTCCATCCAAATGCACCACCAGATAGCAAAGAGAAGTAAACTTCATATCTTCCTAATCATGTTTTTGGATTTCTTCTACTTTTTGTTTCCCCAATCCCTTAGATTTGTGACAACAAAAATTCGAAGAAAAGCAATAAAGTTTAGTCCAAATTGGGTCTACAATATTATTCTACTTTACCTTCATATATGCTAAATGCGCTACTGCATTACTATTATTTCCTTTAAGCTTCAGCTTTAAGATGTTATTATTGTGTGTCCATTTTGTAACACCCTTGATTCGACATGTAGGAAGAAAGTGAAGTATCACATCAATTACCAAATCCTGGGAGACAAGAAATTAAAATTATTCGCGATTTAAATGCTATCAAGGATGAAGATATGAGTAAACCATAAAGTTATTAGCATAAATTGACATGTTGAAATCGACTAAACTAACGTTGTACATATTAAAGTGCTAAGTAAAACCCTTTATGTTGGTTCCAAAATGTAGTTTTATAAGTATAGAAATAACCTACTCAGAAGTATCACTACTAAAGTAACATTTGGAACATAACGCTAAGTACAAGCTTAGATTTTATTAGGATTGTAAGGTACAAGAGGTTTTTTTTCTTAGAGGCTAAGTGCCTCTATTTATAGGAGAAGACACGTGATCTATTATAGGAGAAGACACGTGATCTAGTATTTCTCAATGATTACATTAGTTAATTAAGTTGCATACATTCTAAAATTCTATTACATGAGTTGTGTTTGCCGCCATTTTTCGAGGAAAAGTGAATATGCAAGCACCAGAACATGATTAAAAAGGTTTTAAGCATTTTAAGTAGATTTTGGTATAATGTTTTGCATATTTTCATCAACATGAGTTTAAATGCATTTTAGTGCAATATTCTCCATATTTGCATTAATATGTGTTTAAATAGATTTTGGTGTAATATGTTGCATATTTTCATTAACATGTGGAGCTTTATTGCTTAAGTATTGTTAATGATTAAAAAAAAAATATGCATTGTTATAAAAAAAAAATCTGCAGCAAACTAAACAGACAAGGAATTATATTAAAACAGTTATTATTCTAAATCACTGTATTTTTAACATATCCAAATCAACAAAAAAAATTATATCCAAAAAAGCACAAAATTATATCCAAGGCTCCCAAAGTATACAAGGCAGGCACCGAAGTTGATGAGGATCCAGCTGAAATTAAAAAAAGAAGGTGACCTTTTATTGTACTGTATTCCACTGCTAACATATTTTCTTTCCTAGGACGTCTTTTAACTTTTTTATTTTTTTATGATGAAAGAACTATATAAAGCAGAAAAGGGAAAGAAAAAAGATAGATAGAGAGTTTTGCACGTATTTCCCCCTTCAACCATTCTTCTTCTTCTTTCCTGCCTTCTTCTTCCTCTCTGCCTTTTTCACGGCAACAGCACTAGCTAGAGCAGCAACAACATCCTCGATGTGAAATTCTCTTTGAACCTTTGAGAGGTCATTATAGAGTGACATAGATGAATGACCCGATGGCTGCCCCAAAGCTACTTTAAGCTTTTTTCGGAAGATAATGGACCTCCCGGGATCCAAATTTGTTCGCAATCTTTACACATAACGTGATGAGCTTCAACATCCTAACACCAACTTGATCAGTTGGGGTCGTCTCATGTTTAATGTAATCAAGGATTTTGAGTTGTACTTCTCGGCAGCTAAGGTATTCAGATGTCAAAGTTTCTGAATTCATACTGATTTGTTGTGTTGAATACAACAACAAAACCCTAATCTGCGTTTGATGTTTCAGAGAGTGATGAGTAAGGAGAATAAAATCTTGGTGAAAGAACGATGAAAACACTGTTTCTCGTATATATTGTTACTATATGACCCTGCTCATTTACTTCACCTGAAACAAATCCTCATACCTTCCTTATATATTTTTAGATTAAAACTACTAATATTGGTTATCCTGAAAACTTATCACACATAAAAAAGAAACAGAGATAAAAAATTCACCCCCTCTTATATAATGCTATACACATGTTACTCTGTTAGTTTATTTTATTTATTTTGATGGTGATAATGCTAGATAAGTCCTCCAAATTGTATCTAAAAGAGGGTTCGGTAAATTGTTATATTGAAGTATTGTTAATGAAACTACTCACGAAAATCGACATGCACGTTTACAAGAAAGATGATTAATAGTTCTTTTTATAATAGTAAGAGATGTTTTTTACATAAAAACATATTTCAAAACAGATTAATAAACATATATATCATATCATTTATAAGATATAAGAGGGAATTTCACG
Organism: Papaver atlanticum; assembly: GCA_023531105.1. Taxonomy (NCBI): domain Eukaryota; kingdom Viridiplantae; phylum Streptophyta; class Magnoliopsida; order Ranunculales; family Papaveraceae; genus Papaver; species Papaver atlanticum. Next base: position 1,370,232 of record JAJJMB010007130.1, read on the forward strand.
AATACCCCTGATTTTCAAGATCCTGCACGGATACTTCTCATATAATTTTTTCTACACATGAAAAATGTTTGAAAAGTTTACATATTTATAGTACCGATGCAGCAGTGTGAGCAAGAGAACGATACTCGGTTTTTGTTGATAAACGAGATTTGGTGGATCGTTTCTTCTATAAGCATCAAATGGTTTTGTTACTGAAAAAGATACAATAACTAATAGTCGATCTCGTGTCCTGAGGATAACATACCAAGTCAACATCGGAAAAATCATTTAATAAAGTTAACCCTCAAACCAAATATTTCACGACGTATAGGTCCCTTAATCTATTTATTTATACTTTTCGCATCAGTAAGATGACCCTCCTGAAAAGACGAGGGTACCCAAATATACCTCAATCTAAAACTTTTCCACCTATAAGTCCTTTCTCCGAAAGTGATTGTCTATGGACCGAGTCGAGACAATACAACTAATCGGTTCACACTTCGTGTGATCGTTTATGGATACGAGATCGAGACAATACGACAACAAGATAACTTGTGTGATTGACTATGGATACAAGATCGAGACAATACAACAACGAAGTATGTTTACTTGATAATAGGTTCGGACTTAACCAAACAGAATAGGATTGCTATCAAGTAAATAGGAATTAACGTTTGTGTATTTTACTTCTAATTATAATAAAACAATTATAATTGCGGAAATAGAAAAGTAAAAGACACAGCAAGATTTTGTTAACGAGGAAACCGCAAATGCAGAAAAACCCCGGGACCTTGTCCAGAATTGAATACTCTCAGGATTAAGACGCTATAAAAAATCTAAACCAACTTCGTATAGTTGAGACCAAGCAACTAAACCTATAGTTCACCTAGTTCTGTCTGTATCCCTGCGCCTCCAACTTGTAATAAGTCATGCACTTGGAACAATTCCTTTGGTTCGTATTCCAAACAGTAAAGGAACAACAAATCTGTTCGGTAACAACTCTTTTCAATCAACGTGATGTGAGTTTGACAAAAGGCTCTTCCGTTTATCCCAATAAACTCCTTTGTCATGTTAGTAGATCTATCAAATAACAACTACCAAAGTAATTATCAAGATTTTGCAATCAATACTTTGAATCACAAAGAAACGTATGGATGCCGATCTACTCAACTAATCAATCTAGATTATCACAAAGATAAACCGATTATAGTTGGATCCCCAGCCGATCAAGTTTTGTGCACACCAAAGATTATGAACCCAAATCAGAAATCTTCTTCGTCTTCAAATCTTCTTAGATCTTCAATAAACACCTGCACATAATCAACTTGAATCTCTTGTGATCAATCACACATAGAACGGAGTCTGTTAACAACGGATTATCACAAGACGTCTTTAGATCTACAAACAGTCTAAAGATCCCCGTCGAAACTTCGATCTAGTTTGAGTGAATCTTATATCAGAAGAGAAGATTCTCAAGCATAAACAAACTAGGTGCAATCAAAGTTCAACAACCGTTAGTCAATCAAATCAATAGAAAACTAATAATAAACTGCAATTATCTAGTTTCCCACCAACGGTACTCGTAGAGCTTCCCAATCCCAAAGAAGTCTTTAAAACGAGCGGTCATAAGAGATTTCGCCTAATTAGGGTACTTTCCTCTCCGAATAGACGGCTCCACCAGTAACAACAAAACTTGGTAGTTTTACTGGCTCTGAGGATTAGTTTGCTTGAAATGCAAACTTCAATATTTATAGACCAAGGAAGTTTGGACACCAAGGAATTTCCAAAACTGAACATTCTCAAAGATATGCAATAAGGGCAAAAATGGATTTCATAATTCCTGGAAATGCTCTGTCCAAATATTGACCGAAATCTCAGTAGAAAATCTCCAACTAGTAAATGCACATTACTAATTTTTATTTTCTAAAGATATGCATTTTAATTGATGGAAATTAAAAGCATATAAAACTAAAAACATTAATTAAAAGATTATCAATTTATTTCGATCCGGGATTCTCCTTTAGCTATTAAGGAATATCTTTGAACAATAAAAGATAAGAGTTACTGCACATGTTCAAAGTATGTCGACATCTTTACTTTGTAAATCCTTTTTCATATTTATAATCTTGGAACCGATTTGCCTCACTTCCAAACAAGTTTAGAATTGGTTCATCTGACTTCCAAGAACTATGTGATTGATTATCCTATCAAATCACCAATCATGGGTTTAACCGGTTCTACCAAAACAAGTTTTGGTTCTACCTCCATGTGGGTACTAAGATTAATCACACTAGCTTTCCAAAAATTGGTTGACTAGGTACTAGGATCGGTTACCACATATAATATGGTATCTAACTTGTATTCGGCCGCACAAGTCGTAGGATCGGTTACCAATCACTAAGATTTTGTTGCACCTCTTACAAGGATCGATTCTCCTACTTGTGATCGGTTGCACCTCTTACTAGGATCGGTTCCTCAATGTCTAGAGTTGGTCATACCAATTACAGTAAATTGATCATACCATCTCAGGTGATTACTTAAGATCGGTTTCACTAATAAAAGTCATACCAATACAAAAGTCAGGCTTTGTGAATAGTTTTACCAAGATACATAAACAAGTTAGGTGCGGTTATACTAAACACACATATTTGTAATCCAAAGATTTGCAATGAATAACAATACCAATAAGCCTAGCGATTTCCCTTTCGATTCATAACACAAGTTTATGAATTGTACTTTCTTTAAACGAATGTAAAAACATTGTTTCCTATGACGAAATCTTCACCCATACCCATACATAATCACAATAGCATTCATACGATTATGTCGATGTCTTATATACGAAGTTCAAAAGATAGACGTTATACTTCGTATTGTAATTCCTTAATACTATGTCTAACTAGAGTATAATCATTCACATCTTCGCAGTTATGTTTTCAATATGCACGACTTGAAAGATACGTTAGGATTGAAACAGTTCAAGTCAAATATTACTAACCTCCAGTGGAAGGATGATGTCGTCGTTGTAGTTCTTTATTTCTTCTCATTCTTCAAGTCTTCACGTAATACTTGTAAGTCTCATATCCTAGTAACTTTCTAGCTAACCTATACGAAGTTGACTCTAGTAAATAATCAAGCGACTCTTTAAATGAGTTTTGATTCACTAAAATATGACAACCAAACTTGACATACCAACGCTTGGTGGGTTCAACCGAGTTATGCTCTAACACCTCCCTAGTATTGTGCAAGTGTTGACAAACTTGATTTATAACATAGGAGATCTTAGGCTTAGTCCATGTGAGATATATATTGAAGATCTCTTATAGTATAATGATATTCAGTTGGATTGGAAAGTAACTCACTATCATTTGTTTTCATCATATCCAAATTTTATAATTGACAAGCCCCTAACCCGGTGCATACACATCGGATTTATAACATAGGTGAAAGATATATCTGTGTACTAAAATCTGGTTTTGTGAAGTGTAATGTTTAATAAAAGTTGAGACGGACGCATGTTGTTCACACACCTTGTTCATTATCTTCACAAAACTTTAGACATAAGAAACATTCTTCTAAACATTCCAATAATATTAGCTCCTACAACCATTAAACAACTAAGCCGTAATGAACTACCAACAATGTGTTTTTTTAAACTTCTTCGGGTAGAAAATCATGTGTATTGCACCAATGTACCACCTTTGGAGTTTGTCAGTGGAACTTTCTACAACCATGTACATGCAGTTTATGATGTTCATTCTAAGTTCCACCTCGTTAACTATCCATTTGTTTAACATGGTTTAACATGTAGCCTACTCATTTCAGTTTCGCTTTCTTCTCGTCCGGATCACATCTTTATACATACTTTTCTTTTTTAATACATCCTTATTATATATATCATAAAAACCAAAAACCATGGTAATGATGTTTGTTTATTTTTTTCAAAATAAGTAAGTATCATCTAATAGGTTACCTTGTGCTCTCGAATGTTGATATTCTTGTAAAGCAGTCTCATGTCCATTTTTTCTTTCTCATTACTGGGTAGTCGGTATTTTTGATTTTCCAAGGACATCTGAGAAGAATAAAGTTAAGAACCTATACACATATACAAATAATACCAACTAACCAAACCAAAATGTGCTAAACATGACAAATTATAGGTGTGTATTTTTTCACTTGGTTGGTCGCTGCCCAACGTGTTTGAAACAAAGCGATTCCTATCATCTATATATTATTGATTTCTTGTCGTATTGCAACTCAGGTATGGTAAGCAATTTTACCATCCTACATCCATTAGGAGCCTCCCATGCACCCTTAATATTTCTCCTCTACCAGCTGGTCTTCCAAAGTCATAAAAGGTCCTGGTACGTATTGGGGCAGCAAATTTCTAGGTGTTACGGTGTGAGAGAAACAAAAGACTCCAATCATCTCATGGTGTTTTCCCTTCCATGCTTACTTCTGATACACAGTTGACTTCTGTGTAATTAATCTCTTGGATAATCTCTCTCACTAACATAGAATTTACAATTAGTGTATGCTGCTTCTACGTATTGTTTACTGGCTTTTCCCCCGTGCCTTGCTTAGACATCTCCCAAAAATTGGATCAGACCATGCACCACTCCTATTACAAGAAAAAGCCATAGCAAGAAGGAATTAAAAAAACTTCCGTATCGAACATCTATGGTTTCTATATCCTCAAATGAAAGAAATAGTGACCATAGCATGGCAACAACAAGATTCTGCAGATATAACGAATAATCTTCTTATCAGAATGCAAGATACGGCTAAAGCTCTACAACGTTGGCATAAGAAAACCTTTGGCCATCTACCAGAACTCCTCAGAGAAACTGAATTCCAAATCCAACTTGCTCAATAAAAATGTGCCACAACTATTGGCAATGAACTGCTGTTTTGGCTCCAACATGAAAACGAAACAAAAAACACACACTTGATGCTACTGCACTGCCATGATACACACTGGAAACAAAGAGATATAATTGAATGGCTAAAAAATGGTGATATCAACACTCGGTTCTTCCACACCAAAGCAACGATAAATCATAGAATAACCACATCCACCAGCTGCAAGACACCAATAATAGATGGGTGTACAATCAAAGGCAAATCGCAGCAATGATGGTGCAACATTATAAGAAACAATACTTAGCAACCCCAGCTATGATTGACATGCAATTATTCAACAAAATCTCACCAAGAATATCACCCTATCACTGCATGGAATTGATGAAGCTACCAACAGCTGACGAAATACACAAAGCTCTGCTAAGCATTGGGTCGGAGAAAGCTCCAGGACCAGATGGGTACACAAGTAAGTTTTTAAGGTTTTTTAGGATACCACTAATACTTAAATCATTGATTTAGTGGTCAACTTTTTTGACAAGGTAGAACTAGCAACACAGTTCAACCGCACCATCATTACTCTCATCCCCAAAACTGAAAACCCTATCAACCCTAATGAGTTTAAACCCATTGGATTATGAAATGTTGTATACAAAATAATATCCAAAATGCTGGTGGATAGATTAAGACCGATACTATAATTCATGATCAGTCCATACCAAAGTGCTTTTGTACCAAATAGAGCCATCCATGATAACATCGCAATAGCGACTGAGATTTTACACACATTAGGTCCACACCTCCAACAAAGAACCCAAAAATAGCTTTGAAGTTGGATATTAAGAAGGCTTACGATAGCCTGGATCGGGGTTTTGTAAGACAAACTCTTAAGACTTTGGGCTTCCCTGGCAAATTTGTGGACTACCTGATGATTATATAACCTCAGTAACATACTCCATCAATGTAAATGGAACTCAACATGGACATATTCAGCCAAACAGGGGTCTCCAGCAAGGAGACCCATTGTCTCCATATATTTTCATTATGTGTGCTGAGATCTTGTCCACCAATCTTGCTATTTTGGAGAATGAAGGAAAACTGAAAGGCTTGGACATATCCTCAAAAACACCACCCATTCTACACTTGATGTACGTAGATGAATTACTCATTACCTTCTTAGCTGACCAAAAGACGTTTGACAACCTCAACAAAATTCTGCACACCTATTCCATTTCAGCAGGACAAACAATCAACATACAAAAATCAATCATCATACATCATCTGAATACGTCCCAAAGCATCAAAGATTGGCTAACAAGAACCTTCAATATTCCAACCACTCACAACCCACCTAAATACTTGGGTGTGGAGTTCAAACAAGGGAGAAACTCATCCCCAATCTTTGCTCAACTACTACAAAGACTGGAAAGAAAGACGAAAGGATGGATGGCGAAATGTCTCAATCAGGCGGGAAGATGGCTTCTCATCAACTCAATCCTACTGCCAACAGTCAACCATGTCATGCAAACTCAACTATTACCAGCACATGTCCACCAGAAAGTAGACAATATTGCACGAAACTTCTTTTGGGGACACGATAAAACTACAAAGAAATTGCATGTGATTGGAAAAGAGAATCTCAATCTACCAATTGGTCAAGGAGGCCTAGGGATAAGAAACTCAAGGAAACATAATTTCACTCTTCTCGGTAAGAGGGTTTGGCAGATACACGCTAACCCAAATACCATCTGCAACAACATGTATCGGACCAAGTACATGCAACATGAGTCGATCTTAAAAGGAATACCAACACCACCCACTGCGGCAAGCCCGACTTGGAAGAATATAGTCAAAATTGTTCCTTTTGTGCAGGCAAACTATGCAATCCAGATAGGAGACGGAAACTCAACCACAATTAAGGAGAACTGGATCCCCATGCATGCAAACACGTTAACATTGAGAGACTCAGGCAATAATCTTGTCAGTACATTAATTGAACCTGACTTATTTAATTGGAAACTCAATATTTTGGACCAGATATTTCCACCCAACATTAACAATTCGATCAGAGCCATACACGTCCCTAACCCTCCAATCCCAGACAAACCAATTTGGCCATACGCCAAAAATGGACAGTATATGGCCAAGAGTGGATATAAAGTGTTGTTAAAAACACAGCCAGCCAAAAACAATACCCACCATCCAAACATTCCTGCAATCAATGAACAAAACTACAAGACAATTTGGAGAGCCGACTGTCCCAAAAAAATCATACTTTTCCTATGAAAAGTCAGTCATGATGGACTACCTACCTTTGCAGCTCTACATTATAGGAATATCACCAACACAAACATATGCCCTATATGTAATCTACAACCGGAGATGGTCCAACATTTCCTCTTTGACTGCCCAAAAACAAAGGAAACATGGGAAATCTTGTGTACACACCACAATACCGATACTGGAAAACACAACCCCTATGTTGGCCTTACTCTTCCTCCACATCCGGTACCGGCTACTATCTGTCAGCAGCAACAACACAATCTGACTCAGGCAACCAACCAAAAACAATGAAGATGACACACAACACCATCTTCTGTAACGACACCAGCAAACTTCAATGACTTTTTATAGTTATATGCATGGAAAGAACAATTTACGATATGCTGTTTCATGATATGAAATATTTGGCTCGCGAGAAATGTGAAGGTTTACAACAACATCATTCAGACCCCTAAACAAACCTTCCACATATCCCTACTGCTCAGTCAAGAATACAAATGGGCCATTCACAATAACTTCCACACCCAAGCGGAGTGCCGGTAGCAACATGCTACACAACACACAAGGGGGAACAATACAATTATTTGGGTTAGGTGGAACGCACCACCTCCAGATTGGCTAAAAATTAATACAGATGGAGCAAGTAAGGGCCAGCCGGGAGGTCCACCAGAAATTGCGGGAGCAGGTTGGATATGCAGAAATGCACAAGGCTTGGTCATCATGGCAATGGCATCACCAATTGGGAAAACAACATCTCTAGTAGCGGAAACATGGGCTTTCCTTCTAGCTACTAGAATGATAATTACTAAGGGATGACAATAAATTCATTTCGAGACAGAGTCAACAACTCTGTTGATACTACTTGTGAATGAAACTTCACAAGCTCTTTGAATCATTCAATCCATGCTACAAGAGATACGCAACCATCTACACCAAATAAGACAGTACGTAGTCACACACACGTACAGAGAGGCGAACCAGGCGATAGATGGACTGGCAAATCTGGTAGCTCAGAAACAACTACAAGCAGGAAACAACAACAACATTTATACCAATATCTGGGAACATACTTGTCCATATTTCCTAAATGTAATTGTACCGAATGATTCATTGGGGATCTCTTACCCCAAAGAAGTTCATGTTTAATAATATTGTGGATCTTTCTTTTCAAAAAAAAAAAAAAAAAAAAAAAAAAAACTGCATATATAGTTCTACAGCAACCTGTCCAACAACACTTCAGACTTCTCTAGAGAGACATTTTTACCACTGAAAAGTTACTCGTGTGGGAATTTCACTTACTCGTGGATAATATATCCCCGGAGGAAATGTCTTTTTTTCCTCTCCTTTTCTTTTTTTGGGTTGTTGAACCAGCCCTTGCACTTCAAAATGGTGGCCCTAAGTAAACACACCTAAACCCGATGGTATTCATTCAGGCGGTCATAATGTTAGACAAATTCATCGTCGCGAGATTCATCATTTCTTTCTAGACTTCATTTAGTTTCCAAAGAACAATCCTAATCGCAGCGTGGTTAATTAAACCTTTTCATCTTGGATCAAATTTTCAGTTCTCATTACTACCTTTCAAGATTTCGACATCTTAATCAAAATTAGGGATTTCTATCTCAATCTTTCTCAGAATCACAATTGCTAGGGTTTTGGAAATATTCTTTGCGTACTATTACATCTATCAACAAATAAGAATGCACTGAAGAAATTTAAAAGTGATTGAGGGCAGATTTTATTACTTGAGTTCAAATGGTTAGTAATCAAGAAGAAACTGTAGGTAATTATAATATTGAACTTTCAATGTTTGGATTGAATCGAAAAGATGGAGATGAAATTGATACAGAAGAAGAAGAAGAAGAATTTCCAACACATCTTAATACTATAAATAGTTCTGGTGGATTTCTTGTGGTTTCTTCAGACAAATTATCTGTTCAGTATACAAATGTTAGTTTACATGGACATGATGTTGGAGTAATACAAGGGAATTGTCCTGCTCCATCCAAAAGACTGGTTTATTATTTTGAAATCTATGTAAAGAATTCAGGAACGAAAGGGCAAATTGCTATTGGTTTCAGTAGCGAAAATTTCAAGATGAGACGACAACCTGGGTAAGGATTTCAAATTTCATTTTCTTTGTTTCGTTTGATTATTAGTTAGTTAATGACAGATTAATAGTTTCAACTGTTCTTTGTTTACACTAAGTGCAGGCTTGTTGTGACTCTATTATAACACTTCTTCTTGATTGTTGCTCATTCATTTTACCTGGGAAATTTTATTGGGCAATTCTTTTGTGCCTTGATTTGGTTACATTAAGATAGCTAACGCAACTTACTTTGCATTTGGTAGTTGGGAAGCAAACAGTTTCGGATATCATGGTGATGATGGGCTGCTTTACCGAGGACATGGAAAGGGTGAAAGCTTTGGTCCGACTTTCACAGCTGGCGATACAGTCGGTGGCGGTATTAACTATGCATCACAAGAATTGTTTTTCACGTAAGGCATTTGCTTGTTTCAATTAGTGCAGTAGTTAGTGATTGATGGGGTTTAGTTTACTTTTTCAGGGAATGCCTTTATGCTGGCCATTTCTATTTTTCTTGTTTTCTTTTTCCCTTAAACTTGTTAAGACGATTGCAAACCAACTTCTGAATTACCCTCTCCATAGTACCGGCTATAGTTTTACAGATGTTGCATAAATTACATTTGGGGAATCTTATTGAGACTCGATGTTGGTGTGCAGTAAAAATGGCGAGCTAATCGGAACAGTTTACAAGGATGTGAAGGGCCCCTTATATCCTACCATTGCAGTTCACAGTCAAAATGAGGAGTATGCCTGCTTTTCTTTGCTTATAGATCTTTCTCCTTCACTTCATGATATTGCTGTACTTGAATTCATGCAGTGAGAAAGCAATAAATATTGGTCTTGTATCATTTATTTTCTGGAAGATTTTTTGTTTAATTTGTTTTCAAAGTTCATTTTCATGTTCTGTAAACCTTCACTCTCCATTTGGAGTTTCCAAGTTTGGAACTATGTGAACTGTTACTGGTAGTAAGAGTCCGCTATACATGCTACTCTTCCTTCATGTCTAATGTGGTCAGTCATTCTGAAGGTGGTAACTAGTAGGGCTTTAAATGCCAGATTTTCCCTAAATATAAAGAAACAAGATTTTTTTAGTGTGTTCTTTGAAGACCTTGAATGGGTTGTAATCATGGGTTCAAAGTTCAAAATTGATCTTCTACGGTAGAGGTTTTGATATTGCCTACTTTAAAAGGGAACCGGGTAGTTTCTGAAACATGCCTATGAACTATACTTATAGTGCAAAAAGGTGAATGTGTTAATTAAGAATCTGTGGTTGATTACTTTTTCCTGCACACCCTTTTGTCCAACACATAAGCTTGGCTGTTTATTTTGTTTGTATGTTGAATTTGTTTCTGCTTGCTTATGTTAGTTTTCATTCAGTATGCAATCCTCGTCTGGTTTTCTTCTTTATTTATTTCTTAATTTTTAGTGGCACATCTGTAGAAAACCTGTTGTACCTTGCTGATGGGATTTTGATGTACATTATTAGGGTGAATGTAAACTTCGGACAGAAGCCATTCGTTTTTGATTTGAAGGTAAGCTACACTTTGGTTTTTCTGTCTGTTGTCTCAAGTCCATTTCTTCTTTATTATCAGTTCCTTAGAGTGTAGTTATTATTGAAGTTACTACACTGCTAATAATGAGGTGTTTGAAATGAGTAACAAGGTACATAAGATTTTTCAGGTGTTGATTAAACCTAATGCTTATAGGTGGTTACTACATGCATATAAATATAATTATTGTTCTTGTTATCATTAATTTTTCTTTATCAGCATGAGCGTATCAATTGGTCTTAATGGTGTCTTCTTATCTTTTCGTTTAGGCATTTGCTTCGGAAGAAAGATTGAAGCAACAGATGACAATTGAAAGGATATCATTGCCACATAATGTTAGTCACGGGTATGTATTTAGTCAAAACTTATTGCGAAAATACCGCCTCATCTTAGTGCATGTAAAAATAGGTGGGATACAAAATAATCCATTACCACCAAAGAAAAATCCGAAGCTTGTTCTGGAAAGAGGAGATTAGGGTATTAATGTCAGCATATATGCAACCTTGAGACTATGTTGCTATTTTGATGTAAATTAGCATGCTGCATATGCCGATATGGTTTGAACTTTGAACCATTTCTTACATTGCGGTTTTCTCACTCATTCATGTCTAAGAATATTCAAGTGTGGGAACGGGAGATCTACCATATCTTATTGTCATTCACTCTACTATCTATTATAGTTGCTCTTCTACCTTCTTGATTTAGTTAACTGTTCCATGTTTTGTTTTCAGAATTATTCGTTCCTACTTGATCCATTATGGATATCAAGAGACTCTAAATTCATTTGACTTGGCAAGTAGAAGTACCCTTTCGCCTGTCCCTGTAGCTCATGAAAATGGCTCCACCGAACAAGAAGACGGGTATGCATTAGGCCACAGAAGGATTCTACGCCAGGTATGTAGTTATTGTTTAGTTTCGTATTTCATGGCTTCTTGTTTGATAGGAGCATATTTACTGAGATTGTTTCAGATTTCTTATTTTCAAGAAAGTCTTGCATACCTTCTTCTACTTCTTGTTTGACTAAGCGACTGGAGAACTCTAGTTAGTTTTTCTTGTATCTTCAGAGTATCAGTTTATTTGTGTTGCTTGCTTGGTGGTATTTGAAATTAGACTAGTTATCCTCTTAAAGAACTTATGCGTCAAGTGAGTTATCAGCATGGGCGCTTTCACTCGTGGACTTATCCTTCATTAGCTTTTGGATTTAGCATTTTAGCTAAAGGATTTCTTTGTGTTTTTTAATAAATGTTATACACTATAATCTTCTATTAGGTATCTGTTTTGGTGGATCTCTTAGTGAATTCAAATTTGGTAGTTCATTAAGTAATAGTACATCCTTCTTTATCGTAGTATTGCTAGTTGTGTAGTCTTAATGTCCCAAATAGCCACCGTTGTCAGAGTAAAGTGACCAAAAATTTGCGCATGTAAGCAATGAAGAGGGAAGAATTTTCAGTTAACAACTTAGTAATCTGTGCCTCAGTTATTTGAGTCTTGATGCTAAACTTTTATACATATCATCTATTTCTTTTGCTCTTCCTGTTTGGCTAAATGCACTAGTAGGCCAGAGTTTAGAAATGCACTTTGTTAGTCTTATGTTAGTCTTAAAATTTAGCGGCATAGAAGAAACTGAATAGTGTTTGCAGTTGTGTGCATCTCACTCTATTTTTGCTTTGACGTAACGGTTTATACTATTTGTCTTGATCTGCTTTATATACTGGGATAACATTTATTCCCGTAGTTCAAACTTGGCTGCTGAACCATAGAACAAAAACATTTCTTAAGGACAACTTCTAGTCTGGTAAAATACTTGGCCGAATATCATTTTTTTCAGCTTTTTGTCCCTGTAGTCTTTTAGATGTTTTTAGTGCTGATGGATTTTTGATGTGCTTCATGAGCAATGTACTTGTAATGGTGAAACAAGTATGGCCTTGCATGTTTTATTTTCTGCTGTTTATAGAATTTATTTACAGATTCTAACTATTTTATTACCCATACTATTGAAGCTCATTAGAAGTGGAGATATTGATGCCGCATTTGAGAAACTTCGGGAATGGTACCCACAAATAGTGGAGGTAAAGTTGTAGTAATCTTCAGGAATAGAGTTTTTTTTTTTTTTTTTTTTTTTTTTTTTTTCTTTCTTTCTTTTCTCTTTTTTCTTTTATAAATCAAATTTGCCAATACTAGTATAGTAGTATGCTATCCTTCTTGATAACATAAGCTCTCATCTTGTTATATTAATAGATAGAGAAATCTTGAGCTAGGTTCTGGATAATGGGGTTGGAATTTTTTCATATTTCCTGAGGGTTTGATATTTCTATTGAATCTCGTCAAACTCAGTGATAGCTTGGATGGAGGTAGAAATATATGATTTTTGAGAATGGCTCAAACAACTTTATCGTAGAATACCCAAGCTTATGCACAATTGGTTACACAATGAATCATACAAAGCAAAGAAATGTAAAAGTATGTCCATAAACATAATCTTGTAGTCTACATGAACTAATCACTCATGACCATAAGAAACAAATGAAGAGTGTTGCACCAATACTCACATCACTACTCATTAGGGTAGTCAGTGGTGACTTTGTACTGTTATAGTCTATGATGGGGGATGACACATTCTTTTAGACCTCAAAGAAAATCTTTTTCTTTTTTCAAAACTCAAAAAACCTGGTCATGAAAGCTTGATCTTTGTTGTGGTCTTCCAATGGTATAAATTATGAACTATTTCTGTATTTTTACCCTAATTTGTCAGTATGAGTTTAATATCTTTAGGTGACTGCTCATGTGACACAATTTTATTTTTACGCAGGATGAGAATTCAACTATCTGCTTTCTTCTTCACTGTCAGAAGTTTATCGAACTTGTTCAGGTGAATGGTTCTTTTCATAGTTGTATTAGCTTTGTTTCTTTTCTTGTTTTTATAATTTATTCTGCTCATGCTTAGTAAATGTGAGTCCAAATTTGTGCACTCAACCGGGGTGCACATTCCTCCTCTTATCTGTCTTTCTGTTTTAAAGGTTTTTTTTTGTTTTTAGTTTTCCTTATTGTAAATCTTTATAGTTGCTTAGGAAATTCAAAAAATATAAGAAAGCTACATATTTTTATCTACGCTACCTTTCGGTGTGCTCTTCCCTCTCCTCTTTAGTCTCCCTTCAACATAGACTTCAAAGATGAAACTTACATGGTTATATTCAAAATCACCTTAGATTGTCCTAAAACTGATTCATACCCTTCATGCCTCATTGGATTACTAAATCTTCTACTTTCCAAAACTCTAGTAAAATTTAAAGCTGGATTACAACAGAATGATTGTCAGAGATGTTTCATCAGAGAAAAAACACCTTTAAGGCTTTAAAAGTATCAAAGAAGACAAAGTAAAGCGTGGGCACTTAAAGAAACATAAACTGCATGTTAATTAGTTGATGTTTGCTAGTGAAACCCAGAACCTTAAAATGACCATCATGCATGATAATCCCTAGACACTAAGTTGAAGAAAGAATTAGGGCAAAGCAAACTCGGAAGAATTTGAAAAGTATTATCATTTAAATTATGTATCTCTTGTTCAAGTAACACCAACAGAAACACAGTTTCTTCATCATTATCCCTTTCTCTGACTCTAACATATATATATATATATATGTATGTATATGTTATCAACTAAATCTTCATCAGATTTCTACGTCACTTGTTGATCTCTTGCAATTCTACCATCAACTAATTCTCATACTTTATCGACTGAAGATGGATCGAAATGGATCTATATAAAACTTTTTATCTACCCTATTTATCAAACTATAACTGTAAAACAAAAGATCAGCTGAGCCTGATTTTTATCTTATTTTCATTCATTTGATCAACCAAACTATAACACGAAATAACTATTTAGGAAATGAAACCAAATTGAGATTTGTAGGAAAGTAAAAACAGAGAGAGATAAAATCATGATTTCGTTCACTTCAATTGTTTTTGATCGATTGATTTCTCACTATAGTACTCAGATTTTCAGTACTATAGAGAACATTGTTACCCTTGTTATCAAGAATGGTGGAGACAGAGAGAAGAAAGAAAGTCGACATATATTAACATTTTTTTGGTATTACTTTGATTTTCTTATATTTGAAGTTTTTTTAGGCAGTAGGGCTCACATGACTTGAGAGATGAACAAACAGGAGAGAGAACGCATAGAAACTTGCATGAAGTATTAGTATAATTAAGTTTTTCAAGCAAAATAAACTTGTTATTAGATTCATCAAACATTTATGACTAACTTGGTGTTTTCCCTTGATAATCCTTTAACATTTGAGCTGTGCTATCTGATGTTTTTTAATAAATTTAACAATATTTTGGGATGTTTGTTTTTGTGCCTTTTCAATACGAAGCATTCTGTAAATCTAATTTTCTGACTAGTTGTGCTGCTTGTGCGTGTTGATCATTTAATTGGAGTAGATTTTATATTGATTCTGAGAAATCTTTTGATTAGACCAATGAAGGATTCCTTTTAGAACCTGGGATGAGTAATCTTTTGATCACTTGTTTGCACGAAGCAGCAATGTTTTTTTTTTTGGTGTGTGTAATTAGCTGGGAAATGTCATTCTAGATCTTAGAGAATGGCACAATCTGATGCATATGATTAAGTCTGGCTATTTATATAGAAGTAATCCCATATACTTGGTCCATTTCATTTCAGAGCTTCTATGAAACGAGCTGTTCAGAATTTTGTGACTAATATGAAAACTCCTGCGGTATTTTTGCTTTTATTTCTTGATGCTTCATCTTGATTGTAGTGAACTCATATATGATTTTGACGAATATAAATGCAGGTTGGAGATCTTGAGGGTGCTGTCAAGTTTGCTAGGGCTGAACTTGCAAAGTTCTTTGAGAATGCATCATTGGTGGTTATACTCAAGGTAACATTGCAAAGTTTCTGTAACCTTCTTTCATTTAACTTTGTCTGACAAGTTTTGTTGACATGTTTGATATCTCACTAGTTGGAGTTCCTATAGTTGAGAATGCGGTTTCATCATCTATTCTTTCTATATAATTTTGAGAAACCACAACATTTTGAGCTCTGAAAGTCAGAAATATTCTGCTAAAGATGCGATATATTACTCTCAAAAAAGATTTTCCTGATTCTATCACGTTGCTTCCTCTGTAGACTTGTGTTGCTTTGATAGCATATGAAGAACCTTTGAAATCCCCCGTAGGCTATTTACTTGGCATGTCCCAGCGTGAAGTAGTAGCAGATGCAGTTAACGCAATTATCTTGACTACAAACCCAGAGGCAAAAGATGCACATAGTTGTCCACGCTCACATCTTGAAAAGTTGTTGAGGCAATTGAGTGCTTGTTGTTTGGAGAGAAGAAATTTGAATGGAGGCCAAGGAGAAGCATTCCATCTGCAGAGAGTTTTAGAGAATGTTAAAGGAGGGTAAACAAGGAAACATAATAGACCTTAAGGTTTGGACTTTGGAGGTCACATTACAATCTTGTATTATAATTTTTCGCTTTAAGAACCTAAGACTTAAATAGATTTGGTTCGAAGCGGGTTTTGGCAAAACCATGCATGATAGTTGTTTAAGTTGTTGTTTTTGATAAATATAAGTGTCTTAGGCATTTTCGGTACATATGGGTTTATAAAGCACACAATGATGGATTTTGTTAGTTTCTTGGTCCTATTTTTGCGTATTGCATAAAAGTTCGTTGGATCCTGTAAAATATTTGCTTCTACTAGCATGAAAAGGGTAATTGAGATGTGATCTACAGATAGAGAGAAACTTATCTAGAAGGAAAGAATGATTAATAGCCAGGATCGAGGATTGCTCTTTCCTTGAGACAATATTTGCACTCTCCTAAAGAGTTGACTGCAAAGAGTTATAACAAATTTGCCTCCCAAGATAAAACAGGCTCATTTTTCAAATTTGCCTCCCAATATTTGCAGAGTAATATATCCAACCACAAACATTCAGGCTTCCTAATATAAAAAAGATGTCAGTGTTTTTCATGGTCTGAATCGATAGTATTTATAGAGTTTAAAAGTTTACAAACAGTTGCAACTCTTTAAAGGGATGCAGCTGATCGTATGATTCAAACCCTTTATTCCCAAGTTTGCATTTGTAACTCTTTAAAGGGATGCAACCGATCGTATGATTCAAACCCTTTATTCCCAAGTTTGCATTTTGTTAGGAAAAGATACAACACTTCGATTTGTAGTTATCCTGGTAACTGCTGGCCGTACCAGTTACCCACCAATCCACCGTTATTTTTGAAATTTAGGGTTGGGTAAACTTTCATTCTCTGTGTGTTAGGCAGATTATGCATACATAAAGATGTCTACAGACTTGAATATTTACTTAGTCTAGATATATCAAAATTTGTAGATGCTTAGTGATCACAGACCTTGTTGATGGTGGGTTTTTGACAAAGGTGAAACTTGTAAAATCACCTCTGCCCCGCAACATTTCGGTATTTATATTGTGCTCACCTCTGTATCCAATCTACATCGATTCAGCTCCTAGATGGATTGGCCACTAGTACGAAGCTCTGTACCCTTGATCTCGTTCCATATATCAATATTTAGACTCCCGTTGAGTAATATTGAACTTGTTCGGTATGCACTTCATGTTCAAATATTTATTTGAAGAACATTAATTTCTACTATCTCCATAATGAAGGTAACGTACAAGCATGAAAGAGGAGTGCATGTAATATTAGTAATTTTTCTTTTTAGGGATTGTGCAAGACTTCCCAATAAGTCCAATCTGGCCACATTGATAATTTTTTTCATCAATGTCGGAACTTTGCAAGGATTTCACCTTGTTCTTGAGCAAAGCAAGACGTTGCAAGAATTTAAGAGTATCTTTAATGGCATTGAAGAGATCTTCGTTTATAGACCATCCTTTACCACATTCACCACATTCATTAATCAAGAAAATCGTGAGATAACTTTTTAAGACAACAAAGCCTAATACTCTTGACTGATAGACTCTTGAATTTAGCTCTTTCCAAGGGATATTCTCTTTTTTCTTTAGATTTTTTCCCATCAATTATTAGATCACAAATCTTGAGAGCATCTAGAGGGACTAAATAATCAGCTGGTCTCCTAGATATAAGACTCCAAAGAGTCCTTAAGGAATTTTGGTGTACGTTACAGGTGACAAAACAAGCCTTCCTAAACTGTTACCCATTAGAATAATAGTTTCAGGAATAACACAAACACAAACTTATTAGGATGGTGTTTGTCGGCTCTGGTACCAATTGTTAGAGCATTCCTTAAATTCAAAGATATTCCTTGATACTCAAGGTGAGATCTCAAACCGAAATGTTTGAGAATCTTTTTATTAAGATTTTAGAATATTGGAAAAACAAAACATAGTTCTGGAAGATATATTAGTTAAGTATCTTGTGTGCTAGTTAATATTGAGTTGTAATCCAAGAGGGATCTCGGTATGACAGTTGGATATTGGTTGGAATCATACAAAACCGAATCTAGGTGCTTAACTTGATAAATATTTTCGGTTATGGAAATTCCTTGGTGTCCAAGCTACCTTGGTTTATAAATAGTGAAGTAATTTGTTCTTCTTACGAACTTATCCTTAGGCAGGCACTTCATTTGATAGTCACTGCTTTAATTATTCGACTAATAGTATTACTCGTAATACTATATTGGAGAGGATAATAACCTAATTTGGCGAAATCTCTTACTCCCGCTAGTTTAAACACTTCTTTGGGATCAAGATGTGTCTACTAGTACTGTTGGTGGGAAACTAGAATTTGCATTGTTATTTTAGTTATGATTATTGATTTGATTGACTAACGGTTGTTAAACCTTGATTGAACCTAGTTTGATTATTTTTGAGATCCTTCTCTCCTGACAAAAGGTCACTCAAACTAGATCAAGGGATTAGCGGTAGTTCAGATCTGAACTTGACTTGTGATCATCCGTTGTTAATAGACTATGTTCTGTACGTGATCGATCATAAGTTGGAATCAAGTTTGTAATTGTGCAGGTACATAAAAAGACTTTGAAGACAAAAAGATTTCTTATTGGTATCGTATATTTGTGATTTAACTTCGTGCACAAACTTGATCGGTTGGGGTCCGACTAGATCTTGTTTATCTTTGATATACAATTGATTGATAGTCGTATTAGATCGGCAAGCTATCACTTGGTGGTATTCTTCAATATCTGAATCTGATAGTTTGTATACCTATAGATTTTATTATTTCGATAATCTAGATCTTGGTAGATCTTACCTAACAAATGAGTTTATTAGATTAAATAGAAGAGCCTTTGTTTAACTCAACTAATAATCTCTGATTTACTTCTGGAGATCGGAAGAGTGGTTACCGAACAGATTAATACCCTTTACTATATCGGAAGATGATCCAAATGAGCCATCTTGAAATTGTCATTTGCCTATTGAGTGTTACATATAAAATGCAATATTCCGCCTTTATAATAGGAACGAAGTATAAGATAATCATGTCTACCTATCCTTCTTCGAATCCAAATTTGTACACCCCCAGAATTTAGCCTACACGTGTGAACTCAACCCATTTTCTTATTTTTCTCTCTTTTCTAACTCATTCCCCAAAACCTAAAAAAATCTTCACCACCATTAACCCTTGCTGCTCAGATTTGATCCATTTATAGCCAGATCAGAGCAAATTTCTTTCCTTTTTCTTCTTCTTGTTTTCTTAGTAAGCTAGTAGTCTAAGTTAGGTTTGATGAAGGTTTTGCCTCAGTCTCCATTGCTTTTCTAAGATTTTCATGGTGTTTTTGTGGGTGTTTTGCCTCTTTTGTTTGTGTTTTCTCCTTTAAGGAGATTCTCTATGCGCTTTCATGGCGTTTTTTTGTGTGTGATTTTAATAGAGATTTGTGGAAGTTCAAGTGTGTTGATTAAGATATAAGACTTTGGGCATACTATTTTTTTTAATTAAAAAAATTATTTTCTCCAAGAAAAAACTCTATCAAAATGGTTGGATTATAATCTCAAAACCATTCTTCTAATTTTCGGATTGCTTGGTACTCTTGTCGGTATTTTTTTTTCATTTTTTGTGCGCGAAAAATAGTAAGTTGATAGATTTACAATCATATCAGTTTTTAATTGTAAACCGATGCAACTTGGAGGAATGATATTCATTCCACGGTAACTTTGTATTTCTTGCTAACTTAGCAAAATATTTGTAACTCCATTATTATCTTCTGGAATATGACAATAATTTCATGCCTTAGAGTGCTGAATAACATAAATAATATCGTTCATCAAATTTGTTTGCCTCCATTTTGTCTTGAAATAGCCTTTGGTCACTCTGCTTCCACCATCAACTTTGAGTCAAGTTCAAATTTATTCTATCCAGTTTTTAATCCTTTCCCCATTTGATCGACTTTCACAACCCTATTCTTTTAGCATGGTCTGGACTCACTGCAACATTGGGGTAGATGCAATTTATGACTTGGAATGAACCTGCAAAATCACGAACTGTCGGTCCAATTCCTCCAGTTTTACTAATATAATCAAAACTAACATCACAATTTATGGTAATAATTCCTTGAATATGTGGTTTTTAGCCGATACACATTCTAGTGTATCCATAATAAGTTGAAGGATTACTATAAGTAGAATAATTCATAATCACATATTGAATTCTGACAACTAAGTCTTGAGGAGTGTCTCTGCAATATTGAAAAACTTCGCCGCATCCCTGTTTTCGTATGCACCATGCAATTGTAGATATCTAACAAATTTCCACTACAGTGATACTACCTTTAATAAAATCCTCAATCCAAGTTTTGAAGCATTGAACTAGAGAGATGAAAGATAATGTTCCCTTGAGACCAAACCATATAGCTCTTGTATATGGACAATGTAACATAACATGTGACACAGTTTCTAAGATACTGTCAAATAAGGGACAATTTGTATTTTTCCTCTTAGGATATAAGTCAGTTTCTGCCTTGTGGGAATATACTCATTAAGACATTTTCATAGGAAGTGTTTTATCCTAAGTAAAATAGACAACTTCCACAAAGTGATCCACATCTTCTTGTCTCCAGAATTGATATTTTCATAATTGTACTTCTCTTCATACATTTTCTTGTAAGCAGACTCGACCGTAAAAAATCCCATTTATCTCCAAAGTCCAAAAAAGAGAATCCTCTTGGGAAGGATGAATACTGATGTTTGAAATTATTCTAGCAATTTCAGTTGAGAAATTTTGAAGTAACTATATATTCCAGCTATCTCCAGTGTCATCAAATAGTTCACTAACCTTTAAGTATGAATAAGGATTAATAGCAGTTTCTTTTGCCTCAGGAGGATGCAGTAACTCTGGTATTTGTCTTGTGAGATCTTAATTCTTTTTCCATTACCCAGATGCCAACAACTGTTTCCTTTGCAAACCCAATTTTAGAACTTATACTTTTCCAAGACCTAGATGATTTTTCTTAAGAAATATGTGAGAAAACATATATTTATCCCAAGTATACTTGTAAAGTCATTGTGTGATGGTAGCACCAAATTATTTACCGATAAAAAAAAGGTGAGAAAACATATCCAAAAGGAAAATATTTAACATCTAAGGTTTTTTCCCGAGTATTATTAGATCTAGTATAGAGTTTCCAAGAAGATTTTGCTAAAAGAGCTCCGCTGAAATATTGCAGATCTGTAAATCCCGATCCCTGTTATCTTGATGTTTGCACAAATTCTTCATTGACATAATACGAAGACCCTTGTTAGTTTTTTTCCCCTCCAGAACTGCTGCTACACAAAATCAATGTTTTTGATAGTTGTGTCAGGTAACTTGAAAGATGTCATGTGATGAATAGGGATACTGTTGATAACATTCTTTATCATGACAGTTCTCCCAGCCCGGGTGAGGTTTTTTTTCCTTCCATATTGATAACTCGACCTCCATCTTATCAATCAGTGTTAAACATGAAAATTTTATTTCTGCTAATAAATAGAGGGAGACCAAGATATTGTTCCTTTAAATCCATCCGCTGAACTTTAAGGATACCTGTTAGATCAAAACAACAAGAAGGATCCATATTATTGATGACATGTATAGAAGATGTATTGAAACATATTTCTTGACTTAAGAAAGAACTGAACTCTTCTATAATCTGCAAAAGGTTTCTTGTTTGAGCCAAGTTTGTATTGCAAAACAACAAACAATTATCTGCAAAGAGAAAATGGTTGATCTTGATGTTCATGAAGTCCATGTAATGTCTATTTTATCATGAATAATATTTATAAAAAGAAAAAGAAAAAAAATCTAGAGTACACTAATACAACTTCTCTGTAGTTGGTTTTAAATTCGTATCGGAAATGAAAAAAAAAATCAACACAGTAGTTTTGATATCAAAGACCCACTAAAAAGGGGTACTTGATTTGGGTGCACAAATTTGCACTCCCTTCTCTGCATATCCTAACCCTATGTTGAGATACTTAGGGAAGTTCCTATTGAACTCAACAGTAAATTTTTTTGCAAAGCCAGATGAATGAGCAAAGGTGGATTTCCACTATGGGAAAAGTAGTGAGCGTTGGTGAGCAAGCACGTGGTTTGACGAAACCCGCGGCGGGGGCAAAAGATCTGCTGACAGAGTGAGAAAATATGCGTGCCGACGCAGAAGATCCGCGAGCAGTTGGTGATGATCCGCCAATAGTAAAAAGCCAACGGCTACTATTTCAAAATCCTATAAATACCTCCATTTTAAACCATTTCCACTTCACCAATCCACTCTATTCTTCCTAGTTTCTCTATAAAAAAATCTTCTACTTGTTATTTACAATTTTTAGTATAATTAAGCAATATGAGGGTTGCCATAAACAGTTTAAAGAAAAAAAGAGATCGATAAAGTGAAAGAATACCGGTTCCTGCTTACGAGAATATTGGTAGAAAGGTGGTGGCCTAAGACGCACCCGTTCCATTTCATGGACTTTGAAATTTGTAAGTTTGTTTAACTAACATTAAATATTATCTTTAAACAATTCTTGATTAATGCATATAACAATTAATTAGGTGATATCATTCTTGTCATAGGAATTACCACCTTTATTCATATTTCATTTGAAGAATTTCAAGTGCTGTGGGAGCCCCTGTACCTTTCAACTAAAACAAATGGATGTCAAATAACAAGAAGATCATAAAGAGTTGAAAGGAGGTGGAATACGTGTATCAATCTTAAAGCTTTTCCTAAGGCTCAAGGCAGGCTGAACAAATGTATCTGAATATGAGGAAATTGAAAGAGTGTTTGCGTTATGGTTATTGGGTCAAACATTCTTTCCTAACTCAACCACCGTTTCTCATGTTGGTTGGCTTGAAACGTTACAACATCTTGATAGTGCACCAAATCATGATTGAGGGGTTTACAATTTTAGCATAAATGTACAACGGCCTCGATGCAACATCCATAGGTATTCAGAACTTCACCGGCTTATGGGGCATCATAGAGGTACATATCTAAATTATGATGTTTAAATTGGGTATTTTTTATGAACAAAACTAACGTGGTCATAATACTAAATTATGGATGAATTTGCAGTTTTGGTGGTATACCTACTTCCGTGTTGGTAAACCAATTCTTAAAGAAAATACCCGTAGAGTTCCAATTATGTACATTTACTACAAAAATAATTGGGAAAAGGACACTGGTAATGAAGGTGCGCTTTCCGGATTTGTTAATAGGTATTAACAAATGACACGGAGCCACACAAATGTTGTTGTTCATCCTTACAGTGATTTTCCTGAGTTCACCGAACAACATGTACAAACTATTCTTGATTATTCACTCCGAAGAGTAGTGTTTTACACCCCGGAAATAAACAGAGGTGTTTGGTATTGGGAGAAAAACTTCTTTTCTAGTTACAACATACTTTTTCAATTGCGATCAACCCCCAAGATAGATGCAAGTTTCCGAATTAGATTTTGATAGGTTCCAATAACGGCCACGGGAGAGGTATGCATTAAATGTTCAAGTGCATATTACCGAAGAACAATACCTCGAATGGTACCAGACGATCGTGAAGCCTACAATTGGTGTTGACAACATGCACATTTATGGGGTTGATTTCCCGGTGTTAGGACGTATGGGTCGGAATATGACCTTCATTCCTAGCCAGCCACCTCCAAAAGAACCATGTTTTATGACTTACCCACTACAAATAGAAGTTCTTCATCATCTTCATGAAATATGTCTGAAATATATTGGGAGTTGCCAAGTATAACTTCACAAGGCGAGCTAATCACGATCCTGATAGTTTTAACAGCTATGGAACATACCTATCCATATTACAATGTGGAGGCCAGTGAAGAAAAATTGATGGCAGAGCTTAACAATTTGTATTGGATAAATAAATAAATAACGAGATTGCACTAGCATACAGTTCAGAAATGACGGACAGATCTAGTCCTTTTGGGCTAGATCTGAGCAAGGATTTTTAGTTTTTTATGAATAAGAATAATTTAATTTGTGTTTTTAGTTTTTATTTTAGTTTTTGGTGTTTATGGACACATTTCTTCGTTGTTTGGGTGATATTTTCTTCGTATTTTGGACGATTTTCTCTTCGCTTTAATAGAGATTCTTTCAAATCTCCATGGTGTTCATTGGCTTGCTATTCTCGATTTATCAAGAAAATCCACAATCCTGCTCGGCCTCGCTTTGGATTCATCTTCAACAAGAGGGATTTAGGGCACCCGGATTTGATTGGATCTACAAGATTTTGGGCAAAATACTCCATTTCATTTGGAGCATATCTTATTGAAGAAGATAATCATTTTAAATGGTCAAAGTTGATTCCAGTTCACACCATCATTCATCACTACTACGTCTACAAAAATTGGATGTCTTTGCGGTTCATGGCTCTTTCTCTTCGCGATGTACTTGCAATTGGTGTCGTCATTTGTATTTGGGTTTTGATTATCTTGTATATATTTTGGTGTTTTTGATAATCTTGTAAGAAATCATGTAATCATCATTTTGGTTTGGATGAATTAAAATGTGATTTCCATCAAAAAAAAAGAAAAAGAAAAGAAGAAATGACGGACAGATACCATGTTTGGATTGAGCCCAACTATAAATCCTGATGGTCCTGATCATTCTAACAGTACTTCTAGGAGTAATGCATCATTGAACGAACCTGACGGTACACAAGTGGGAGAAACACAAGTGCCAGATACAGGAAACCAAACTGTGCCTGTTTCCCAACATCAAGTAATTCAACCAGATTCGAGACGCCTTTTAACATCATTCTCGCCCATGAAACCAGAATAAGGTTATTATACTGTTGCACCACCACAAGCAACCTCTTCTACGTTTGTAGCAACTTACGGTTTACAACCTTCTGTCTTTCAAAAGTACAGAGATATAACTCAATTCTCAAGTTTGTTGGAAAGTGGGAGTATCCCGGGTCTTGGAGAATGGAATCAAGTTGAAGAAGGTAATGGTGATCGACATTAGATGAGTTGTAACTTTTATTTCTGGTACTAATGTAATTCTAATTTTAATTAATGAAAAGTAGTGCTTTCTGTTAAAATCAAATTACATATTACAATTACTTCTAGTGAGAAACTGTCATTTAATCTACTAACTCAATTAACCCATCGAAAGACTTGTAATTGGCCATCCTCGTTGAGATGTACTCGGTAGAACAACATTTAACAAGAAGGTGTTGAATGTCTTCAACTGCCTAAGGATTTCGAAACAATCTTGGAAACGGAAAACCATATTTTTCCATTTTCTCCATTCATCTAAAGATCTTCTTACCATCTCAGCATAAGTTTCACCACTCAATGTTAATCAATTGGCTTGCATGGTTGAAGATACAAACTCACTTACTTCTTTTTTAATTGTCTAAAATTGATTTTGTATGTCGCATATAGCACGACGACTCCGGTTACGAGTGTCACTACAGAACTTCTCGTAAGTAACCGCCCAGAAATTCACACCCGGATAGTATTCTTCAACAAGCTGAATTTTAACAACACCATAGTTTCTACAAACAGTTAAATTTTCTTTTCGAGTATACTGATCTCGCCAAACTAACAAGGGTGAAGACATCTTTCTACAAATTATACTGAGTGAAGAGAAAAAATTAGTATGAATTTTGAGTTACAATGAGCTGAATTTATAGGGAAAAGAATTAAAGTCGTTGGATGGTGGAAATTAGATGTAGCCGTTGGAGGGCAGACATAGGCCACACGGATTACCTTGAAATGCCAGCGGATTTACCAGGGCCGCACGGATGAAAATAGTCTGCTGGTGGCTCAAAATGAACAGCGCGGCTCGAGACACGCGGCTGATCAAGGACCGCAGTGGGTAAACCACCTGGTCATTTTTCTCTTTTCTCTTTTAGAATTTACCCTTAGGCCAAGCACTATGGTGCAGGGCATCCCTTCCCTATCCCTCAAATAAAGGGAAAGGATATCACAAGGAAGAAATCCTCACTATGGTGCCCTTTTTTCCCTTCCCTACACGATACGGTAACTCATCAGCCGTATGAATAGTGACGTACGACTACTCAGTAGCCGTATAAGTCAACTCGCTGACTTAACCGATACGGCTACTCAGTTTCCGTATTATAGGTATAAGTCATCAGAAGCCCGCTCGGATTTCCCATTTCTTCTTCTTCACTAGTTTTTCATCCTCTCAAAATCCTTTCAAACCCCTTTTATCCCCTTTTGATTTTCATATTGATTCATTGCGATTCGTTGGCTTAAATTAAAAGGGTTTGATCGTTACTCCAAGGTGAAACAAATCCATTCTTCAATTTCGAATTTCATCCAAAAAATCATCAAAGGTGAGTGATTCTAATTTTAGGGTTTAAAATTAATTTGATTTTGATTTTGATTTTGATGAAATTGTTGATATTAGGTTGGTTAGGTATGTAGTATGCAATTCAATAATATAATTAAAACTAATGGAGTAATAATTAAGTAAAACCAAGAGAAAGAGAAAGAGAAAGAGAGAACTTCTTAGGTATAAAGGGGCAGAGAGAATTACATAGGTATAATGTTCTTTATATATAGAGAAAAGGAAAACCCTAGTCATCTAATGGACCGCACATCCATGGGCAGTAGGCCCTATAACCCCCCCCCCCTTGTGCGGTTCAAAACTGGAACTTTAAATGTGTTGCCTCATTAAAACCTTGACAAGGAAAACCCAATGGGACAAAACCTTGACGAAGGGAAAAGAGTACAACGTGTTGAGTTCTAGTAAAGTTGCTCCATAAAGCTGACCACTTCTCTTGTTGCTTCAGAAATTCCTAAAATAGAAAAACCCCGTGGGAAAAGAAAAACCTCAATCGAGAAATTGTAATCTTGGTGTCGTCTCATTAAAAACCTTGCCGAGTAGCAAAACCCAGTGGGAAAAAGAAATCTCGGTTAAGGAAAAAAAGTTCATCATACCAAGCTAGATGTCGACATCATATCATCAGATACTTCCCCTGATGTCGTCATCTCCCTCTAATTGTACTCAAGGGAGTTCGGAAAATTTCCTTAGTCCAATACTCTTTACATGCTTTTCAAATAATGACTTATGAAGTGACTTAGTAAATAAGTCTGCCACATTCTTATCAGATGGTACTTTGCTGACTTGAATGTTTAAGAGACACTGCTGTTGCTGATTGTAAAAGAACTTTGGTGAAATATGTTTCGTATTATCACCCTTGATATATCCTTGTTTCATCTGTTCGATACAAGCTGCATTATCTTCATAAATGCATGTCGGCTCTTCAGTGGTAGAATTCAAACCACTAGTCCCTCGAATATGTATAATGATAGACCTTAACCATACACACTCACGAACTGCTTCATGTAGGGCAATTATCCCCGAGTGGTTTGTGGAGGTAGCCACAAGAGTTTGCTTGGTCGATCTCCAGGATATTTTTGTGTTCCCTATGGTGAATACATAACCAGTTTGGGATCGAGATTTATGTGGGTCGGAGAGGTACCCAGCATCAGCAAAACCAACCAAAACATTATTTGGGGTTTCAGTATAGGAGGTTGTCTTAGCAGTCCTCCTTTCGTCCTCATATGGATAAAATAGACCCATGTCAATGGTTCTGTTAGAGCACTGCTTGGTCGAACTCGCAAGCATTGCTATCTCAAGCTTGTTGTCAAGTTTAGTTGCCAAAACTATAATTCTTGATTTCTAGTCTACTTATAGCTAAGTCTCGGACTAGGATAGAAAGTGTAGTTGATCTCTAGACTCCACGACGTTCATCATACAAAGACGAAGAACTACTCAAGGAACTGGTGGAACTTCATCGACTAAAAGGTATGTGGAGACTTGAACTTATCTATCACTCAAAAAGTCTATCTACTCTATCTCCTATCTTGAGACAAAAGTCGTATAAGTATATAGATTTCAATTATACACATTTGCTATTTCGAGCCGAGTTTATCTAGCTTATATTTTTCTCGAAATATGTGTTGGTACGCTTTCTCTTTGGCCAAGTTCATCTTTACAAGTGACGAAAGTCATGTTGGTTATTTCAATATCTTGAAAATTGTTTTGATGAAAAATAGTGTGTGAGTAACCTCTATTTAACATCCTCTAAGATTGTTTCAATGATTGAAATGAGAGTTTAGAACATGTAACCATCCTTGGATATAAGCATATAATGTGTTCGCGCATTAGTATATAAGTCCAAAACCGGGAGCCAAATGTATGCATACTTGTGTGTGTACTAAATGGTTGATGGAGACTGGGTAAGTATGCGTACCCGTATGCATACTGGCGGAAGTTCACGCCCGTGAATTTATGTTGAGTTTGGAAATAAAAACCAACTCAATCCGGTTACCTAAGTATGCGTACCCGTATGCATACTGGCGGAAAGTTCACGTCCGTGAATTTCTGCTGAGTTTGGAAACCAAAACAAACTCAAATCCGGTTACTTAAGTACGCATACCCGTACGCATACTTAAGTGTGTTACTTTCTAAAATTGGTTTATTCGTGAACTTAAATATATATAAACTAAGGAATGTATATTTGCAAACAGTGGCTATAAAGTTCATGAATCGATTCGAGTGAATCAAAACCAATTTTGCTTCAATTGTGTCTTGTATACTTCTATGAGATCTAAGCAATTGAACAACTCTCTAACTAGTTCTTTTGAGTCATTTGAACTAGTTAAGGTGAAGATGAATAAGGTTGATATGAAAGTGCTCATATGGCTAACCATTTGGTTAACTACTGTTGAACCAACGACTTGTACACGTTTAGGTACGGTTACACAAACCAAAATGACGTATATTTCATTTGTGTATAACAAGCTAAGTTCAATCTAACGGTTGAAAGATATTAGCTTGAATCTAATCAGGTTTTCATCTAACGGTGAATATTGAATGCTTTGTTACCAAGGTAACTTAGATTGCAAACCCTGATTTGGAGACTATATAAAGGAGAACTCTATCAACTGGGAAAGTTAATCCCCACACCTCCTGTGTGATACTAGTTGTATAAGCTAGAGTCAATTCTCCTTTAACCTTAAGTTTCTACCGAGACCCTGTAGGTTAACGACTTGAAGACTTAATTGGGATTGTGAAGCCAGACCTAACTATTTTCTCTGTAGTATCGTGATTTGATCTTGCTGTTTCTATCGTATTTGAGTACAATCGTAAGATTGGCTTGAGATTAATTTCTACTATAGGCAAGATAGAAAAGTAGTCACAAAAATCTTCGTCTCATCGTTTGTGATTCTGCAATATCTTGTTTCGCTAGTCGATAAAGATTATTGTGAGGTGATTGATAATTCTAGGTTGTTCTTCGGGAATATAAGTCCGGGTTATCGATTAGTTCCTGTTCACCTTGATTTATCAAAAGACGGAACAAAACTTGTAGGTATTTCTATAGGAGACAGATTTATCTATTCCTATAGACTTTTTTGTGTGATACAGACTTGTTTATTAAAGTCTTCGACTTTGGGTCGTAGCAACTCTTAGTTGTGGGTGAGATCAGATAAGGGAATCAAATGCGTAGTATCCTGCTGGGATCAGAGATGTAAGGAGCGCAACTGTACCTTGGATCAGTGTGAGATTGATTTGGGTTCAACTATAATCCAGACCGGAGTTAGTTTGTAGTAGGCTAGTATCTGTAGCGGCTTAATACAGTGTGTGTTCAATATGGACTAGGTCCCGGGGTTTTTCTGCATTTGTGGTTTCCTCGTTAACAAAACTTCTGGTGTCTGTGTTATTTCTTTTCCGCATTATATTTTATTATATAATTGAAATATCACAGGTTGTGCGTTGAATCAATCAATATGGAAATCCGACCTCTGGTTGTTGATTGAAATTGATTGATACTTGAACATTGGTCTTTGGTACCATTCAAGTTAATTTCTCTTGTATTCAATTAGACTCGCAGATTTCTATTTGCTTGAGTAAGTATTGAATCAAGAAATTGAGATATAACTCTTTGATATACTTTTTATTAAGATTGAGTCTGACTGTCTAGTTGATTCTCTTAAAATTATGTTGGAGTTAGTCCATACAGATTGCTAAACGAATTATTGGGTGAGGTTGTTGTACCCCCACTTTTTCAATTGGTATCAGAGCCGGCAACCATGTTTAAAGACCTTATAAGTCTGTGTTTGTAGCGATCTGACTGTATGGAAAGAAGTGTTATCTGTATAAACGTACCACTAGTCTTCGATGGCTCAAATTACTTGTGGTGGAAAATTGCAATGCGTGCCTTTCTTCAAGCGCGTGATTTTCAATCATGGGTTTATGTAGTTAATGGCTATGATGCTCCCATTGTGGCAGTAGGAAATGCAACCATACCTAAAGATATTGGTGCATATGATGCTGCTGAGATACTTGATGCAAAGCAAAATTCCGATGGTTTGAATGCCATCATACATGCCATTACCCCAGATATTCAGCACCATGTGACTATGTGCACTCGTTCTAAAGATGCTTGGGATATCTTAGAAATCGTATTTGAAGGGAATACCAGTGAAAGGAAGCCAGGCTTCAAAACCTAAATTCCGATTGGGAAAACCTTCGTATGGCAGATGAAGATTCATTTGATGAGTTTAATCACAAAATGTATGAAATTGTTAATGCATCCTTTGCATTGGGTAAGACTATTCCTGAAATGGACATTGTGATGAAAATTCTCAGATCGCTGCCATCTAGATACGATTCTAAGAAGCATGCCATCGTTGAAGGAAATAACCTTGATGCTCTCTCCAGAAATACGTTGGTTGGGAAGCTAAAGATCTTTGATCATGAGCACACATCCAAAACCGGAAAGGGTGTTTCCTTTAAAGCACTAAAGAACACTAAATTACTTGATAAAAGTAAAAGTGCTTGCGTCTCTGAGGATGATCTTTCAGAGGCTGATTCATTAGATGAAGATCTTGACAAGTCAGTCTCGTTGATCACAAGACAGTTTAGAGATCTTCTATTGAAGAGAAGTAAACGGTTCTCCAGAGACAAATCCAGATCGTCAGTTAAACCTCACAATCGCATTTCTCCTAAAAATAGGGATGCTGACGAGGATATTCCACAGTGCTTTAAGTGTAAAGGTTTTGGTCATTTTTCAAATGAGTGTCCAAATCGAAAGAAATACACTGGAAACAAAGGTCTTGCTGCAACTCTTGATGAAATGTCTGACAACTATGATTCTAATGAAGACGAAAAGTCAAGTGTTGCACTTCTTTGTGAAAATATTGATTTTGATAATTGTAGCAATACATACATCAATCTTGATATTCTTTCAGAAGAAAACTCAACCAATCTGGAAGAAAAAACTGACCTTTCCGTTGGAAACTCTCTGTCTATTTTTTCAGGCTCCACTATGTGTCTAGCAGCTTGCACATCTCGGGCACCTGAATCATATTCCAAGTTGACATGCTCATATTGTTCGCTCAAAGGCCATGAACTGTCAAAGTGTTTCCAGTATAAACACAAACTGAGGCATGCCAACACACTTCAACGAAGAGCAAATCGATTAGCAAACAAGCTCAAACTTGTTTAAAAAATCGCAGAGGTATGTAAGATTTTATCTTCGTCAAAGAAGTTAGTTTCCAAGGATTTTTCAAGACCACTAGAGAAAAGAGTATGGTCTAAAAAAATTTATAGACAGGGTTCAATGAATTCCGTCCAAAGAGGTCATGGTGGACAGATTGTTGTTCACCGTAGCACAACTTGATTGTGTTGTTTGGTGCATCTTGTCTCATGTGCCTGATCAAAAGACACAAGATTGTGCACACCTCAAGCTTTAAGAAAAGAAAACTCTTTAGTTGTTTTTTGTCTTTCTTTTGTTTTTGCTCTAAGAGCATTGTAAAGTATGGAATTCATGTCGCTTTTCATTTCTACTTGATATTGGAAAGGACTTTCTTGTTTAATCAATAAAAGAGGGTTAAAATTGACAATTCTGCCTTTTATAGGGTAAGAGTTGTGCGTACGTGAATCCTTTGAAGTGTATAAAGGTTCCGTAACCCTACATTCCTTTTTCCTTCCCTAAAACTCTTTTTATCTTAAGACTGCTTGTTGAGACTCAAGTTGTGATTTCCTCTCACAAACCCGTACGAATATGGATACTCCAAGCATCATGTCTTCTGATGGAAAAGATGTTAATAGCAATGTTAAGCCATCAATCACGAAGGAAAAAGAAAGATCTCCGTTACCTCCAATTTTGAAAAGAAAAAGAAGGAATGTGAGGAAGCCAAGAGTTGTTCCTTCAAATTCTCAGAAGTTTTCTGATGTTCTTGAAGAGTTGAAGGAGACAAGAAAGGAGATTCAACAAATAAAGGCTTGTGTTATGAGAACTCTCGAAATTCAGAAGGCCCTGGTTCGACATCTTCAGCCTAAAAGGTTTGTTGGAATTGACTCCTTTCTTCACGAACCATATGTTCCCATGGCTGTTGACGACAAGGAGTTCAGGGACGATAAAGAATTTTTTAGAGGTCTCAATGTCTAGGAAAGCTTCTTATGAGAATTTTATTCTTGTGTTTTTAAGAAGAATAACTAGAGTTTGGAATAGCCATTATTATGAGTACACATAGCTATGTCCAACGATTTTCATCTTCAATGTTTTTAGATTTATTTGTTTAAATTCTAAAGCCTGTTTGGAAGATGATTTTTTGCAGTATTAATCTTTATGGTTTTATATATTGCAATTTGTTATGGGATATGTGTGTTTGCGTCCGTGAACTATGATTATCCCATACGTTGTCAAAAGTTAAGTCTTTCGTACGTCGATATGCAAGTATTGATAAAAGAATGAATAAACTCTTGACAAAAACAAAAGTTAAGCCTTTTATTTCATTATGCAAATATTGATGGAAGAAAGGATGAGCTTTTGTTTACAAAGATTAAGTCTATTATATGTCATTGTGCAAATAGTGATGAAAGATAGAATGAATCTTTGTTTATTCCGCAGTATTGATCTTCCCTGATCCATATTTTTTATGTATATACTGTGCGGCTCCGTAAGTTTTCTTATGTTGAGCATTTTCCAATTAGATTAATCATGGGTTCTCTTGTGGTTAGTTTAGTTGAGTATTCCGGTTGAATTAATCATGGGTTCACTTGTGGTTAATTCAATTGAGTATTTTGGATACAAATTCATATTCTTATATGATTTGTTGTTTTCCAAAGAAATCCTTCTTTTCTTGTGAAAGTAAGGTCCCTCTTGTTGTTCTTTCGGGAATGACATTATATGGGGGAGAGTTCTTAATTGAACTTGTGCTTTATTGTCAAATCTTTGTGGGGAGTGTGATGTAATTTTAAATAGTGGTAAGAATGGGTTCGTTCAGATTTGTGAAGATTCGAGTTTTTTTTAAAATTAATAAAAATATACAATAATATTACAATTGGTGCAAGAGGTACTGGGACTAAGGATTTAATTTTTAGAGTGAAAATAATCAAGACACTAGATTCCACTAATACACATGAATAAATGATGATAAAAATTCCAAAACTCTAATTATTTTTAAAATCTCTTTTTCTTAATTCACAAATTATCAAGCATATTCTCAAACATTAATTGTATCCCTTAAGCATAGATTATCTAACCAAAGCATAACCTATCTAATTGAATCACAATTAATTAGGAAAAATTATGCAAATAATTAAAATTCTGCAAAGCAGTAATTTGAGTGAATTATAAATTGCAAAATTAGAGAAAAGTAAAATAATTACCAATTATTCATGCAACAATAGCTTCCTCCATGC
Organism: Papaver atlanticum; assembly: GCA_023531105.1. Classification (NCBI taxonomy): domain Eukaryota; kingdom Viridiplantae; phylum Streptophyta; class Magnoliopsida; order Ranunculales; family Papaveraceae; genus Papaver; species Papaver atlanticum. The sequence goes on from JAJJMB010007130.1 coordinate 1,404,174, forward strand.
CTTGGTTACGCGAGAATTAGCTCATCATTATCATGGAAATATGCTCAAAATTCATCTTTATTAATGCTCAAAAATGGTTCACAAATGATGAAATAGGAGAAAATTGACAAAAACCGGGTTTGTAACACTTCTGTTTGTTACAAACCGAACTGTTACAGAGAACGATAAAAATGAAGTGTTGTTAACACTGTCGCATTACGACCCTCACCCTATTGTCGTTGTCACTGTTGAAGAACGACGGTTACGTTACGTCTTATGTTCTTCGCGTTCATCATCATCAGCAGCAGCAGAAACTGAGTTCTGCAACTTGTGATTTCTTCTTCTCTGGCTCTCCTAAGCTCCCCAAACTCTCCACACCCCCTCTAAGTCTCCCAGGGACTCTATTTATACCAAAAACAGGCGTTGAATCTCCTCCATTAATTTTGAAATATTCACAATATCTTTTATTCATGATACGGGAATAATCAAGATTTTCATTCTCTGTTTAGCTCCTCCACGCGTTTTTAGAAGTCCAATCTCCTTATTTGTATCCATTACGGTCGAACACACTCCAAACTCGTGCATTACAGGCATCGAACTCACTGTAATTCATGTTATCCCGTGAAAATGTGTGTAACTCTGTTTTGCTCCATGCGATGATTACAGCCAATTCTAATCCAAACAGACACCCATAACAGCTTTCTATGGTCATATCACGTCTACCCATTAAGTTTCAGGGATTGAATCTCACTAAATCACGTCCAAAAATCGATCGAAAATTTGACAGAGAAATAAGTTTATTTTCCCGCCAAAAAAGCCAGAGAAGAAGAAATCACAAGTTGCAGAACTCGGTTTCTGCTGCTGCTGATAAACGCGAAGAACATTAGACGCAAGGTAACCGTCGTTCTTCAACAGTGACAGCGACAAAAGGATGAGGGTCGTAATGCGACAGTGTTAACAACACTTCATTTTTATCGTTCTCTGTAACAGCTCGGTTTGTAACAGTATGCATACTAGCGGAAGTTCACGTCCGTGAATTTCCGCTGAGTTTGGAAATTAAAACAAACTCAATCCGGTTACCTAAGTATGCGTACCCGTACGCATACTGGCGGAAATTTCACGTCCGTGAATTTCTGTTTAGTTTGGAAACCAAAACAAACTCAAATCCGGTTACTTAAGTACGCATACCCGTACGCATACTAAAGTGTATTACTTTCTAAAATTGGTTTATTCGTGAACTTAAATATATATAAACTAAGGAATGCATATTTGCAAACCGTGGGTATAAAGTTCATTAATCGATTCGAGTGAATCAAAACCAATTTTGTTTCGATTATGTCTTGTATACTTCTATGAGATCTAAGCAATTGAACAACTCTCTAACTAGTTCTTTTGAGTCATTTGAACTAGTTAAGGTGAAGATGAATAAGGTTGATATGAAAGTACTCATATGGCTAACCATTTGGTTAACTACTGTTAAACCAACGACTTGTACACGCTTAGGTACGGTTACACAAACCTAAATGACGTATATTTCATTTGTGTATAACAAGCTAAGTTCGATCTAAAGGTTGAAAGATACTAGCTTGAATCTAATCAGGTTTTCATCTAACGGTGAATATTGAATGCTTTGTTACCAAGGTAACTTAGATTGCAAACCCTGATTTTGAGACTATATAAAAGAGAACTCTAGCAACTGGGAAAGTTAATCTCCACACCTCCTGTGTGATACTAGTTGTATAAGCTAGAGTCGATTCTCCTTTAACCTTAGGTTTCTACCGAGACCCTGTAGGTTTACGACTTGAAGACTTAATTGGGATTGTGAAGCCAGACCCAACTATTTTCTCTGTAGTTGCGTGATCTGATCTTGCTGTTTCTATCGTATTTGAGTACAATCGTAAGATTGGCTTGAGATTAATTTCTCCGATAGGCAAGATAGAAATAGTCACAAACATCTTCGTCTCATCGTTTGTTATTCCACAATATCTTGTTTCGCTAGTCGATTAAGATTATTGTGAGGTGATTGATAATTCTAGGCTGTTCTTTGAGAATATAAGTCCGGGTTATCGATTGGTTCCTGTTCACCTTGATTTATCAAAAGATGGAACAAAACTTGTAGGTATTTCTATGGGAGACAAAATTATCTATTCCTGTAGATTTTTCTGTGTGATACAGATTTGTTTATTAAAGTCTTAGACTTTGGGTCATAGCAACTCTTAGTTGTGGGTGAGATTAGCTAAGGGAATCAAGTGCGTAGTATCCTGCTGGGATCAGAGATGTAAGGAGCGCAACTGTACCTTGGATCAGTGTGAGATTGATTGGGGTTCAACTACAATCCAGACCGAAGTTAGTTTGTAGTAGGCTAGTATCTATAGCGGCTTAATACAGTGTGTATTCAATATGGACTAGGTCCCAGGGTTTTTATGCATTTGCGGTTTCCTCGTTAACAAAACTTCAGGTGTCTGTGTTATTTCTTTTCCGCATTATATTTTGTTATATAATTGAAATATTACGGGTTATGCGTTGAATCAATCAATTGGGAAATCCGACCTCTGGTTGTTGATTGAAATTGATTGATACTTGAACATTGGTCTTTGGTACCGTTCAAGTTAATTTCTCTTGTATTCAGTTAGACTCGCAGATTTCTATTTTATTGAGTTAGTATTGAATCAAGAAATTGAGATATAACTTTTTGATATACTTTTTATTAAGATTGAGTTCGACTGTCTAGTTGATTCTCTTAAAAGTATATTGGAGTTAGTCCATACAGATTGCTAAACGAATTATTGGGTGAGGTTGTTGTACCCCCACTTTTTCAGGTTCCTTTAAGGTATCTAAATACATTCTTTATACCATTCCAATGACGTTGCGTTGGCACTGAGCTATATCTTGCTAACAAGTTCACTGAGAATGATATCAGGCCGAGTACATTGCGCTAAGTACAATAATGCTCATATTGCACTTAGGTATGGAATTTCAGCCCCCAATATCTCTTCGCCATCTTCCTTGGGACGAAAAGGATCCTTTTGTACATCTAAACTTTGACCAATCATGGGAGTGCTAGCAGGGTGCACCTTGTCCATATTGAATTGCCTGAGTATCTTATGGACATAGGCAGACTAGTGTATCAATATTCTACAGTCTCGGTGTTCTAGTTCAAGTCCTAGACAAAACCGAGTTTTCCCAAGATCTTTCATCTCAAATTCAGATTTAAGATAGCTTTCAGTTTCTCTTATTTCATCAATGGTACCTATTATGTTCATATCATCAACATAAACAACTATAATTGCAAATCCGGAACTCGTTTTCTTTATAAATACGCAGGGGCATAACTCATTATTTGTATATCCCTTCCCAATCAAATAATCACTCAGACGGTTATACTACATCCGCCCGGATTGTTTTAATCCGTAAAGTGAGCGTCTCAACTTAATCGAAAATGCACTCCATGGTTTAGAGTTATTTGATTCAGACAATGGAAGGCCATCAGGCACTTTCATGTATATCTCTGAATCAAGATCCCCATAGAGATATGCTGTAACCATATCCATAAGCTGCATTCCAAGTCCTTCTGAAACTACCAAGCTAACTAAGTAGCGGAAAGTTATGACGTCCATTACAGGAGATTATGTTTCTTCATAATCAATTCCAAGACGTTGTGAGAAAACTTGCGCCACAAGGCGATCCTTATATCTTACGACTTCATTCTTCTCATAACGCTTTCTAACAAATACCCATTTATGTCCTACAGGTTTTACACCTAGTGGAGTTAGCACAACCGCACCAAATACCTGTCTCTTTGCCAGTGAATCTAGTTCTTCATGGATTGCAACTTCCCATTTAGGCCAATCTGCTCTTCTTTGGCATTCTGCTATAGAGCGTGGTTAGATATCATCGTGCTCTATGATTTCTCGAGCAACAGTATACGCAAATATATAATCAATACGCGTGGATGATCTCTCCATCAACACATATGCACTCTCATAATCCATAGAGATTTATTTGTTCTCTGGAATCATTTCAAACATCGGAGCGTCCTCTGGTATTGATTCATGGACATAATTATAATCAGAGAAAATCTCATGATAAGGATTATCTGCATTGATGATTAATGGATCGGATTGTGCCTTACTCATTCTTTTCTTCCTTGGATGAGTATCGATCGAACCAGGTGGCCTCCCCCTTTTTCTTGGGGGGGGGGGGGCACGGCCTCAGCTACACTTCCACCAAGTGTAAGCTTAGCATCTCTATCTAGAGTGCCCTATCCCGTAGCAGGGATTTCTAACCTTGCAGGCACGTTTGCAGCTGGTATATGTGATCTCGTTAGTTTGGCGATATTTGTAAATGCATCAGGCATTGAATCTGCCACATTTTGAAGATCGATGATTCATTTCACTTCACTCTCACATTGTGGAGTACGTGGATCAAGGTGAGACAACATGGGAACACACCACGACAATTCATGTCGTTCCTTTAGAAAATCCTTTTTCTTATCTCCCCCTAACGACGGGAAGGTTGTCTCATCAAAGTGACAATCCGCAAATCTAGCGGTAAAAAGATCGCCTGTCAAAGGTTTTAAATAGCAAATAATAGTTGGGGATTCATATCCAACATAAATACCTAATCGTCTTTATGGACCCATTTTAGTACGGTGTGGGGGCGTAATAGGCACATATACGGCACAACCAAATATGCGTAAGTGCGAAATATCAGGCTCATATCCAGTTACCAACTGGTACGCAGAAAATGGTTGGCTAACAGTGGGTCGAAAACGAATAAGTAGAGCTGAATGCAATATAGCGTATCCCCATGTAGTAATAGGCAGGTTGGTACGCATAACCAGTGCCCTAGCTATCATCTATAACCTTTTGATGGTAGCTTATGCGAGACCATTTTGGGTGTGAATATGGGGTACGGGATGCTCTACGTCTATTCCATTAGACATACAATAATAATCAAATCCTGTTGATGTGAATTCTCCAGCATTATCAAGTCTGATAGACTTGATAGGGTAATCAGGGTGGTGATCCCTTAAACGAATAACTTGTGCTATGAGCTTTGCAAATGCAGCATTTCTTGTGGACAATAATGCTATGTGTGACCAACGAGTCGAAGCATCCACCAGAACCATAAAATACCTGAATGGTCCGCATTATGGATGTATAGGTCCACAAATATCACCTTGTATCCTATGTAAAAATGGGATATTTTGTTTGGTATCTTTAGCATAAGATGGTCTCGATCCTGTTTTTGTTAAAGAACAGGCTTTGCAAAATAAATGATGTTCTTTTGACATAGTCAATGAAGCAGAATGGGAAATATGTTGCGCATCAGCTTCTTGAGAAGGCAACTGTCGTGTTAGAGTAACACTATGACCAGTTAGTAGTTGGTTACTTTGCACTGTAATAGTCTGTTGTCCCATTTTCTTTTTTTTCCTCGAAAAAAGGGATGTCCATGTGAGTTCTTTAAAACACGGATCATCATGTCATGACCTGGGTGCCCTAATCGGTCATGCCAAAGCCTGTATGAGTCACTATTCAACAACTCATCGTTGGTAACAACATGAGATTCAATGACCCGAATAGTAGTGAGATATAATCCACTAGATTGACTCATTAGTTTCTCTAAAATGCGTTTTCTTCCACATTCATTAGAGGTAACATGTATGTATTCAATTCCATTTTCACTGTGAATTTCCAAATGATAACCGTTTGCACGAGTATCTTTGAAACTTAACAAGGTGCGGTTAGCTCTTGGTGCATATAGAGCTTCTGTGACTTTAATCACTGTGCCATTTGGCAACATGAATTGAGCATTACCTCGCCCAATTATCACTTGTGATGATCCAATGATCGTAGTCACAGATGTATTATAAGGGGTCAAGTTAACAAATAATTGTCTATTTCTTAAGATATTATGGGTGGTTCCACTATTAGCCAGACATTCAATATCTCCTTGAGATATTCCTACAAGTAGATAATGTGGTATCGTTACAAAATCCGAATAATTTATCTCATGTACTTTGGAGAATTTTAGTCTTACTAGAATGATATATTTTTCATTATAATATACATGCTAAACAACAGATTATCAAAGTAAAAAAAAAACTATTAAACTATCACCAGAATATGATTAATATAATAAATACTCATAGATAATCCATTCATAAGGTAATCATGACGACATATAAAGTAGTCCAAGCCATCAAGAAAAATTATTCAAACCAAAGTCTACTAAGACGTGAAAACACTAAAATAAACGTCTGAGATCAAAAAGGTAACTAAAGAAGTATTTTCAATCGAAATCAGGTGTATCCAATATGGCAAGACTCTTGTTGCCTTGGAAATCTGATATTGTGAGGTTGACGTCAGGGGCATTCTCATCTTCTTCCAGATAGTGAGCTTCTTGTTCCACAGACTCTCGATACTTCTTGTAGATGTATGCAACTTTGTTACTAGCCTTGCATTGCTGGTACCAATGTGCAATAGATCCACACCTATAACAAGGCACGTTTCCAACTTCGTCCTTTTTAATAGGGGGATTTCTTGGAGCTTTATCGACCTTGGAGCTGCCACCATTTGGGCCAGAAGGTACATCTCTGTTCCAAACATTTGAATCTTGGCCACGCCCGTGACCTCTATTGGGTCCCTTGTGTCCTCTTCCACGTGTGTTGCTTTCTCCACGTGCGTATGAAGTATGGAAAATGTGAATCATGGGAACGTGAATGATCAACATGTCCACCCCTCTTACCTTTGGGTTTCTTTCCTCTGTTAACCTTGCCATAATTTGCTTCAGGAACTTTCTTTTTCCCACAACTCTGACATTGTTGTTGACAAGGATTTCGTTATGTCTTTCGGCGACTTGAAGTAAGTTAATCAACTTACTAAAAGTGGTAATCCTTTTGTTGTCCACCTCCAATCGATACTGGTTCGCTAGTATCATTGAAGATGTTGGGAAAGTTGACAATGTTTTTTGAATCATTTCAGTATCAGTTAGTTTGGTGCCGCAAAAATATAGACGTGCTTGTAGCTGCAGCATGTCTTTTTGAAAATCATTTACTTTGACATAATCCAGGAAGCGGATTTCATTCCACTAGACTTGCAGTTATGGAAGTAAAGAGTCATGAATATTCCCGAAACGACTTTCGAAAGCATCCCATAAATCCTTTGGTGTTTTCAAGTGGTGGTAGCCCCATCGTAAGTTAGGGTCAATATGCCTCTTGAGAAACATGAGGGCATTAGCCTTTTCTTTTTCAGTCGCTGGAACAACATTTGCAGCGGTTGAAGGCTTGATGGTAGCGGGGTAGTCTTTCACCACAAAAGTAGTCTCCACATCAGCTACCCAGCGATGGTACTCAAGTCCAGCTGAGTCCAAAAGTTCAAATTCAGGTCGAATTGGGTCCATCTACAAAAAATACAAGAGTAAAGGATATTAGTATGACTAATTTCGGTATTGTATTCCCAAAGACCAAGTTTCTTAATGGCAATGGATTCGTAAACCAGCTTTATTTATGGTTTTAGTGGTGACCCAGTCAAAAATTGACAATACTTGATCAACCACGATCAATAATTGACGTCAACGCTAATATGGAAATGAATAACAGTACAAAGCATATTCGCACAGCATTTATATACAAAACTCATAAATAATGGACAGTCAAGAGTCAGACGTTACAGTTTAAAAATATATTAATAAAAACAAACATGGATTCATATGGTGCACTCACAATTCATAATTTACATTCACAAATCATTAAACAAATCAACTATTTTATTATTACATTTCAATGATCAAGACAATCAGAAAAATCAAATTAAATAATAATACACATAGATAGTGCATAGGTAAATAATAATATACTAAAAACTAGGTAATCATTATTGTAATCATCGTACATACAGTTGCAGACATTTACAAACATATGAGTATATCACAAAGCAGTACAAATATGGGTGCATCAAACATGACATAATAGGCATAGAATGGGTATAACAAACATGACATAGGAACATGGGTATATCAGGTGGTTACTAGATCCTATGAATATGAAAAATAAATAATAAAATAAGACTATCACATAATCAATCATCTTGGTAATCATAGATCAGGACAACCATCAAAATTAACATACCAGCATATCCCATCTTGAATCATTGGAGTAAAATATATTATTAGATCAATACCCTAATTTTAATTAATCACGATTCACAATGTAAACAGATGAGTGAAATTATAAAATATATTATTATATCATACCCTAGTTTCAATCGATCGCAACAAAAATAGACAAATATATTATAAAATATCTAAATCTCCCACTTGATAAAATCAGTACAATCAAATTAATCAAGTGCAAGTTCATCACACAAACATAGCAAACAGAGATGGGATGGCAAAAAAGGTAAAAACGGGTTTAGGTATACCTCTTATGCGTACGATTGAGAGGTAATAAAACAAGAACAGAAATACCGAGTATGATGAATCTTCCCGAGGTAGTATCCACTAATTGGAAGAAAAAAAAATCTCTTTGCTGCTGGGTTGGAGCTCGTGCTCGATAACGTAATGGAGTATTAATTAAGTAAAACCAAGAGAAAGAGAAAGAGAAAGAGAGAACTTCTTATTGATAAAGAGGCAGAGAGAATTACATAGGTATAATGTTCTTTATATATAGAGAAAAGGAAAACCCTAGTCATCTAATGGACCGCACATCCATGGGCCGTATGCCCTATAAAAAACACATATATTTAGTGAAAAATTCATGATTAATTGTTGTGTGTCTTGATTTATGTTGAATGAAATGTTTGTAAACTACTATATCGATGTATAACATTAATTGACTTGTATTTATGTATGGTATACACAAATTGATACTGTGTTTGTTGTTTGCAAAGGTACATAATGAGTCTAATGCGTGCTTATGTGAGAGTTAAATATGGAATCTATTTGGATACTTCTATTGATGAAGAAGAGAAAGCTTTGCTAATGTTTGGATGAACGGTTGTGTATTATTCGACAACCGGTACCTAGGGAGGTACAGACACGTAGTGTAATAATGCGTGATCGAGTGTGGCATGATGTGAAAATGATGAATGATTATTTTACGCCTGGAACTGGTTATACCTCAAGATAATTCAAACAACGTCTAGGCATAAGGGAAGACTTATTTGAGAAATTTTTAGGAAAATTGCTTGAAGTTGATCCAGAATGGCAACAACGTCCGGATGCAACCGGTACTATGGGGCATTCTCTGCATATGAAATTAGTTGTCGTGATGAAATGTTTATGCAAAAGTACGGCAGCTGATAGTGTTGATGATTACACTCGTATGGGTGCAACTACAATATAAAAGTATCTAAAAAGATTTTGCCACACCATTTGCATGACTTTTGGAGAAAGATATTTGCGTGAACCCACTCCTGAAGATGTTCAGAGGTTGCTAGCTGAGAATGCGGAATGAGGTTTTCCTGGAATGCTTGGTAGTGTTGATTGTATGCAATGGCCATGGAAGAATTGTACGATAGCTTGGCAAGGAACTTACCGAGTTAATGAGAAACATAGTAGTTTGGTATTAGAGGCGGTGGTATCATACGATTTGTGGTTTTGGCATGCTTTTTTTGGAATGCCTGGATCAAACAACAATTTGAATGTGTTGGCACACTCACCCCTTTTTGATAACATGCTAAAGGGTGTGGCACCTCCATGCAATTATGTCATCTATGGTCACCAATACAATATGGGTTATTTCTTAGCCGATGGTATTTATAGTTGACTACAATTGTACAAGCTTTTAGTCGGACATTGGACATTCCCGAGTATGTGAGATTCAACAAGTATCAAATGGCTAAAAGAAAGGATGTCGAGCGTGCTTTTGGAGTGCTTCAAGGTAAATTCAGAATTGTCGGATCACCATGTAAGTATTGGCAATAATCTGACTTGAACCTAATTATGAAATGTTGTCTTATTTTACACAACATGATTATCGAGCATGAACATCGGGATACGGATTGGGGCAGATTTGTTCCTGTTCCGAATCCAGAACCTACCAATAATGGTCGTGTATTTATGTCAACTCTGAAAAACCTAGAAATGCACCTACAACTAAGAATGGATCTTGTCAAGCACATTGCTGTGCGTCCTGGTAGAGGAGGCCAGGCAGCGGACTTGTCTAGTTTGGAGGGTTCAGATATGGAATACGTGGTACTTCCATCATCATATGGAGATTATGATGATACATACTTAGAAGAAGAAGTTGTTCCTGGTCAAAACGAGGATGAAACATTTGATTATTATGGAGATTACAATGATCAAATGCCAGCTGACTATAAACATGCAGTTGAACATGTTTATGAAGACGGATATGCAGAAGACGAATATGAACATGATGGAGATGACGATGAGGATTATGACGATGATGAGGACGATGACGATGGAGATGATGAGAATGATGACGATGACGAGGAGGTTGCGTACGATGATGCGGGTATGTATGATGATGATGATGATGATGTTGAGGCATAGGTTGTATGAATACGTTTATATTTGATGGCATATGGTTTACAATTAGGATAATCCGTGAAATCATTTAAATCTATTTGTACAGTATATGGATATGTATACTTATCCGTGAAATCTCTTTGTTCAATGTATGGATATGTATACTGACCATGTATAAATAGATCACATATTGTTTACCAATGAACACATTAGTTCGGCCAACTCTCTTCTCCATCTACAAAGATAAACACTTATTTTGTCCAAGTTATTATTTACAAAACAACACTTTTCTTTCTTAATTATGGTGGGTTATATTCCAGCGGTAGATGAATTGATTGTTAGTTTATGGGTCGATGTTCATCTAGAGAATGAAGAAGAAGATGAACAACTAAATAACACAAACCTTTTGGAGCAGTTGTTGCAAAGGTTGACTATACATAACGGGAATCCGAATGAACGAACAGTTAAGTATTTGAAAACAAGGTTAAACATTATCACTTCAGACGTGAAAGTATATGTATCGACACAGAGAAGCTTATATTTATGGAGGGCTCCAGTACCTTCGGAAATCGTAAGAAACTTACCGGTTACCTATCCAACAAATTTTTGTGTATGTGCACTTAATTGTGGAATAATTTAATTGTAAATTGATATTGTTTTCTTTTGTTGTAGGAATAATTGGCTTTGGAGAGTTACGAAAAAAAGAAGGGGAAACCTTTTAGATTTTTTAACTGCTATGTGATTTTGAAAAACAATTTCTCAGAGTATAACCCGTCCCACTTTGAAGATTCGTCCTCTGAATCATCAGATGAAGAGTAAACAATTTAAATAATGATAGGTTTTGTGGGAATATCTCTCTGTAAACCCTCACGAGACATAACTCGTCCAATAGGGTCGTCTATTGGTTTAAATGCTTGTTGCACATGCTTAGTGTAATCGTGAATCATATGAATATGAAAATAACTATTATTGTAAAAGCACATTAAATCATGTTCATCAAATTTAAACTCTTATAAGAACAACAACACATACTAATTATAAAAAAGTACATTACATCAATTGATATTCAAACTCTTGATTAAACTAAAACATAACAACACGTATTCAGCCCATGCCACCGTTTCACATACAAGGCATTTCCAGTAACGTTTTCCATATGTTTTCTTTGCACTTGATCGGTGCATTTCCATAAAGAAATTACAACCCTAAGTTTCGCATGGAATCCCCTTGGTGCATTGAAACTCCACCTTTCCTTTTAGTTTGAAGTTCTTGCAGAGTTCATCAACTTTTTCTTGTTTGATTGCATCTGTCATTGCATCCTCCAAACATTGTGCTTCTCGCGGACATACTCACATTCCAAATACCTTATCTTCTCCGGTATCGACTCTTTTACCTTCCTAGTGCCGGTGCAACCTCGATGTGGACATTTTGTATATAGCCATGGGCATTGAAGAAGACTATGATTATCCATGAAACAACATTGACAAACCTCTTTTGCTTCCACACATACTATTTGTTTTCCATTTCTACTCGAACTATTAGAATACATGATTGAGGTTTATATTTGAGAATGATTTGAGTTTGTTGTTGGTAAGAAAAAATGTTCCATATTTATAGAAAAAATATATTGTTGTTGGGCACGAGTTCTAAGAAATAGAGCCGTTGGGCACGAGTTATAAGAAATATACACGTTGGGAACGAATCCTATATAAGGAAGATAACCCAATCTTTTGTGCAGCATCAATCTGTTAGGTGAAAATCAAAGTTAAACAGCTTTTCAACGGCAAATCGATCATCAACTACCAATTCAGTCGAAGAGATTCTTAGAAGATGCAAGCGAACAACCAAATCAATTGCTGCAATGGAAAAAGAGATATACAAAAGAAGAGATCAAGCTACTACGAACGCAACTACGTCTTCATCACCTACCAAATACATTAATGTGATGGATGAAGTGTTAAGCAAATGAAAATTCACAAAAGAAACCAAAGCTTCATCATCGGCTGCGACAGAATACGAAGATAAACTCAAGGCAAAGAAACGAGGTCAAGAACAATTCCAACTGAGGAAAAGGTTAAAGGATGTTGAAGAAGAGACGGAATGGGTTAAAAAAAATTACATTGTCAAGGATCTTCCCGAAGATCAAAAAGATCAGAGTATATTTTGGCTTCAAGTTGGTTGGGGTCATTTCGTCAAACAGACGAGCAAGAAACCACGCTATAATTATGAACCATCCGACATTTGTTCAAGGACGAATCATGTTAGGAAATTATGCATCAAGTACAATGAGTTTATCGATAGGTACAGAGGGGACAGGTTCGCTGCAGAAGATGCATATAAAGCTTGGAGAGGAGAGCCATTTTATCATTTTGAAGCGGCATTGATCGTTGAATCTCACACCAGGAAAAATAATAAAATGTAATGTGTTCAGACCTATCGTCCACCATGTTAAGAAACGAGGGCAGGGCGTTACACGCTTTTAATCGAATGATCAGTTGTAATTTCTTTTTTAAGTTATTAATGAACATTAGTTTAATTTATAAAAATTATCTTTCTTTATAATTAGGGACCCCAAGTCGCCACATGTCATAACCACAATCACTCTTGATTGTGGCGAAGCCATGTCAGCATTAATTTTCCAAGTTATGGCAATCTTATTGGCTACTCCAGCAAACGCAAATCCCAGTTGGCAACTCTAATAGGAGAATCCAAAGGTCACTAACAACTTTCCAAACAACAGGAAAATAAAAGAAAAGGACATAACCTTTTAGAACAAAACTTTTGGTTTAAGTTCAAAGAGTTACGACTCTTCGCTTGGAAAACTTAAGTACAAACTCTCGAGGACTATCGTATTTATTCACGATTAAATCAATCAAAATCATCGAGATTAAGTTTTGATAATATTGCCACTTCTGTGATCCTGTAATGATTTTAGTCCATCCATGTCACAACATATTATATAGCTAGGAATCTTATTTTCAGTTCTTATCTTCTATCTTCTTATAGGTTTAACTAAAGGGATTGGAGGGCCATAAGATCGAAGCACATCATTAGGGTTTTACTATAAAGAGTGGAAGCATATCATCGTCCAACATTATATCCATGTCATAGTTTAGATTACTGCCAGCATTTGAATAATACTCGGAATCAAGACCCAGATGTGAAAGGCATCAATGATGTACATGTGGTTGGAGATGAATTAAATGTCAGAAGATCCAAACGGCAAAATAAGACGAAAGCATAATTGATTGATGTTTTTTAGTTGGCAGAAGAGAATCGTAATCCTAATAGTTTTGGTAAGTAAACTTGGTTGCTTCATCGTATTTTTTTATATCCCTTTGATGTCTCCCGTTGATTAATTTATGTACCATACTTTATAGGCCAATGACTAACACCAAAGGATTTAAGAAATTGACCAAGATTTAAGAAAGACTTAATGTTCCTGTTATATACTCATGGACTCTTCGAAAAGCCTTTTCTTCATGTAACAGATCTCTATGTGAAGAGCAGAAATATTATAAAACAGATCTCTCTTTACAAGGGATGAGAACATGATCCTGCAGAAAACATCACAAGGTAATCCTATTTGAAAACCTGCCAATCTTCTGATGACGGCTTGGAGACATTTTTTTTTAATCTTGGAATACTCACCATTTAGCCTATGGTTTGATGATCATATATGAGAAACATGATGATGGATTGGTTGAAAAGCTACGAAGATATGGCGGTTCCCGTAAGTAACCAATAATCCTTCCTCTTTTTGTTGTAAAAAATAGCACTTCTTCAAGATGGTTGGAAATATAATTCATGTTCAAAATGAAAATTGTACCTCTGGAAGATTTTTTTTTTTTTTTTGAAGCATGGCCTCTCGAAGATGGAGATGGTGTAAGAAATTTTTTCCACATAATACGGTAAGATGTTTCCAATTTATAGATTTCTAATTTGTTATTTGGAAACTGTAGGCACAAAGGAATACTGAATATAGTACAAAACCAAATGGATGTGGTGTATCATCCTCAGGAGCAACAGTTGTTTCCTATTGCAACTGTTGTGTACGAGATAACAACGCATTATTCTTTAACAGTGCACAGTATTGAGTAAAGGTATTTTCTCACGAAACGTTCGAGTGTAACACCTTAAGTATGACCATGCTAACAATACTATATAAAATCAAAGGGAATTTCTTAATTCTTATGCAACAGAAGCTACGGAAGCATGACAGTCCCGACATTTTTAACCGGTGCGTATGCACCGGGTTAGGAGCTTGTTAATTATCAAAATGCTAGTATTACATTAAACCAGAACACAATACAGGTGATAAAACCTTAGTATAGCAAATATCGAATCGTAGTAACTGCAGGGATTTGCATACCAAACATTTCATCTGCCTCGAAACGGATGAACGGATACCCTCTTATTTGGATAAATTTATTCATCGCGGCCTCTCCGTCGTTATTGTTATTTTGTAAACACCTCCTGAATGTCTTGCAATTGTTTATAATTGTTTGTGCTCGTCCTCGTAAACTCGGATACATTCTACTATTATTATTACCGTTAAAACGCAATACGAACATTCTCCATACATGTGACCAAAAACGATTCCCAGTTTCTACTAACGTTGTTTGACGAATCCTCATAACTCTGTAAAGACTACGTCTCAAATCTGTATCCTCCTTAAGTGTGTACGGTGGGTTTGGTGGAGGCATGGTTAGATTTTTAGAAAAAAGGAAGAAATATAAGTAGCATTGGTTTTGTGTTTTGGAGATAATGAATACAAAGTCTTTTTATATAGACACGAAAATTTAACGGCTCTATTATTTAAAAATATTAATTTGAAAATTGAACCGTTGGTTACTCGAAATTCAAACCTTTCATTAATTCAAACAACAACTAAATTAATTTAGACAACACTTTTGAAATTAAGTTAACAACTATACTAACTAGAAATTTATGACAACACTTTTAATTTAAACCTAGACTAGAAATTAAAAAACTAAACTCAATAAAATAAAAAACAATTAGAGATGGATTACATCATCATCTTCTGAATCTTCAACGCTGATTATATTCATCCTCTTCAAAACATCCTTTTGCTTGCGTCGATAATATTTTTTTTCGTTGGGAGCTAACTGACTAAGGTCCATAGACATTATTGCATTATCTTGATCTAAATGCATTTGATAAGTCTGTTGTTGGAGCTTTTACAAATTGAGTTGTTCTTCCATTTGATAAGTCGGTTGTTGAGTACACTCCCAAATTGTTTGGTATTGGGATTCTTGTTCCACTCTCATTTCTTCCTTCCTTGATCGTGTATCCTTAAGATACTCCAAAATATTTGCACTTTGTTGATAGATCCTATCTTCTTCCATCTTAACCAAAAATGTTCCCTCATCACCTTCTCTAAATATACCTTGCTCGCGATCCTTCTTCTGTCTAGCTTGCATTTTGCTTTTTTGGTTCCTATAGGACGTGCATTATACTTGTAATTCCAATGAATCTCTCCATTAGGCAGAACTTCAGTACCATCTTCGACTGATACAAAGTTACAATGATTATTAAACAACCCATTATTTTGGGCCACAGTGAGTTCATAATTAAATCCAGTGACCTTTTCTCTAAACATTTTGTTAGAGCATTGCTCGGTCGAACTCGCAAGCGTTGCTATCTCAAGCTTGTTTGTCAAATTTAGTTGTCAAAACTATATGTCTTGATTTCTAGTCTACTTATAGTTAAGTCTCGGACTAGGATAGTTAAGTGTAGTTGAGCTCCAAACTCAACCGCGATCATCTTACGAAGACGAAGAACTGCTCAAGGAACCAGTGGAACTTCATCCGACTAAAAGGTATGTGGAGACTTGAACTTATCTATCACTCAAAAGTCTATCTACTCTATCTCCTACTCTTGAGACAAAAGTCGTATAAGTATATAGATTTCAATTATACACATTTGTTACTTTGAGGCGAGTGTATCTCGCCTATCTATTTATCGAATATGTGTTGGTAAGCTTTCGCTTTAACCAAGTTCATCTTTACTCGTGACGAATGTCATGATGACATTTCAATATCTTGAAAATCGCTTTGATGAAAAATAGTTTGTGAATAACAACTATATAACATCCTCTAAGAATGTTTCAATGATTGAGATGTAGAGTTGAGATTATGTAACCATCTTTGGATATAAGCATATATAGTGTGTTCACACATTAGTTTATAAATCCATAAACCGGGAACCAAGTGTATGCATATGTGTGTATATGGAATTGGTGAAGGAGACAGGTTAAGTATGCGTACCCGTACGCATACTGGCGGAAGTTCACGTCCGTTAATATCTGCTGAGTTTGGAGTTTACAAACTCTTAGCCAGTCACCTTAAGTATGCGTACCCGTACGCATACTGGCGGAACTTTTCTACCCGAAATTTTCTGCTGAGTTTGGAAACCAAAACCAACTCAAATCCGGTTGCTTAAGTACGCATACCCGTACGCATACTTGAGCTGGTTATTTTCTCAAATCGGTGGTTCATGAACTTAAAAAAATAAATTATAAGGAATGTAATCTTTGCAAACCGTGGCTATAATGTTCATGAATTGATCAAACCGATTTTGTTTCAATTGTGTCTATTCATAAAGACCTAAGCAATTGAACAACTCTCCAACTAGTTCTTTTGGAATCATTTGAACTAGTTGTGATAAAGATGAATATGGTTAATATGAAAGTGCTCATATGGCTAACCATTGGTTAACTATTGTTGAACCAACTAAGTGTACACGTTTAGGTACGGTTACTCAAACCTAAATGAAATACATTTCATTTATGTATAACAAGCTAAGATTCGATCTAACGGTTGGAAGCTATTAGCTTGAATCTAATCAGGTTTTCATCTAACGGTGAATATTTAATGCTTTGTTACTAAGCTAACATTGATTGCAAACCCTGATTTGAAAACTATATAAAGGAGAACTCTAGCAACTGGGAAACCTAATCCCCACACCTCCCGTGTGATACTAGTTGTGTTAAGCTAGAGTCGATTCTCCTTTAACCTTAGGTTTTTTCTTGAGACCCTATAGGTTAACGACTTAAAGACTTCATTGGGATTGTGAAGACAGACCGAACTACTTCTCTTGTAGTTTAGTGATCTGATCTTGTCGTTTCTATCGTAAGATTGGCTTGAGAGTATATCTCCGATAGGAAAGATAAAAAAAGTCACAAACATCTTCGTCTCATCGTTTGTGATTCCGCAATATATTGTTTCGCTAGTCGATTAAGATTATTGTGAGGTGATTGATAATTCTAGGCTGTTCTTCGGGAATATAAGTCCGGGTTATCGATTGGTTCATGTTCACCTTGATTTTATCAAAAGACAGAACAAAACTTGTAGGTTTATCTGTGGGAGACAGATTTATCTATTATCGTAGACTTTTATATGTGATACAATTTTTTATATTAAAGTCTTCGACTTTGGGTCGTAGCAACTCTTGGTTGTGGGTGAGATCATCTAAGGGAATCAAGTGCGTAGCATCCTGCTGGGATCAGAGACGTAGGGAGCGCAACTGTACCTTGAATCAGTGTGAGATTGATTGGGGTTCAACTCCAGTCTAGACCGAAGTTAATTTGTAGTAGGCTAGAGTCTGTAGCGGCTTAATACAGTGTGGTGTTCAATCTGGACTAGGTCCCGGGTTTTTCTGCATTTGCGGTTTCCTCGTTAACAAAACTTCTGGTGTCTGTGTTATTTCTTTTCCGCATTATATTTTGTTATATAATTGAAATATCACAGGTTGTGCGTTGTATCGATCAATTGTGAAATCCAACCTTTGGTTGTTGATTGATCCTTGGATATTGGTCTTTGGTACCATCCAAGTTTATTTCTCTTGTATTCAATTAGACTCGCAGATTTCTATTTGCTTGAGTAAGTATTGAATCGAGAAATTGAGATATAACTCTTTGATATACTTTTTATTAAGATTGAGTCTGACTGTCTAGTTGATTCTCTTAAAAGTATATTGGAGTTAGTCCATACAGATTGCTAATCGGAATATTGGGTGTGGTTGTTAGACCCCCGCATTTTCACATTTCATAACATGCATCATCATACTTGAATGGTTGTCCTGTGTTTTTCCTGAAATCGCTCCCGACCCTCTTTTGTCTGAAAATTTATGTAACAAAAATTTAGTTTATTACTATTATCACCAACTATATGGAAAAACTTAACAAATTAATAGAACTTACCAAATCTTCGTGGCTCGCACCGCTTTTGGTTTGCCGATATATAGCGTTAAGAATGGACACGAATTCTCTGACATATTTTTTGATTGCTTTCATCTTGGTTTTGAAGGCTCCCCAATCTCTTCCATTAGGATTGCCGTTGCGTTCGACAAAAATTTGGTGAATACGTATCCAAAACATAGCAGTTTTTTGTTGCGAACCAACAACTCATCCGTACTCACATAAATAAATGCAGCGGTAAGATCAATCTCTTCCCGTTGCACAAAATTATTAACCATTTTGAATCAAACTAAAATATAAGAACTTGAGTAGTAGAAGATAAATATAAAAATCAAAGAAGTATAGTAAAAAGAAGAGAAATAAGAAATCAATTGATGTAAGAAGAAGAAAAATAAGAAATCAATTTATTTGGGGTGATTTGAGTAGAGAATTAGAGTGGTATTTATAGAGGATTTTGAAAAAATTACCGTTGGGATCCGACGGTAGAGAAGATAGAGCCGTTATTAATGATTGATGGTTAAGATCGGGTGTCAGAAAGGTGTAAACGAAAAAGGTCAAACAAATAGATTTACGGAAACGACTACTCAGTAGCCGTGTAAAATGCTACGGAAACTCAGTATCCGTATCAACTGCCATACGGCTACTGAGTTACCGTAAAGCATAAATTTATACGGCAACTGAGTAACCGTGTGATTTCCCTTTCCTACAAGGCGAATCAAAACTGATCCACTTTGCCTTGTAGGGAAAGCAAGTAGGGATATGGGAGACCATAGTAGTTACCAATTTCGTTTTTTCCCTAGATATGAGGGATAGGGTAGGGAATTGGGGCACCATAGTGCTTAGCCTTACACAAATAAATAAAATAAAATGGATATACTCACACTGTTGCCTGTCCATAACAACTTCGGCGGTGGTCTAGAAAAACTACATTGGCCCCACTTAATTAGAGCGATGGTTAAAAGCGAAAAATTACAAAAACACTTTGAGAAAGAGATACGACAGAAGAGAGAGGATGTTTGTTACGTTTTCATTTTCTTTTTCGTCTCCTCCTCTTCATTCCTCATCAGTATTTTCTAGGGTTCCAACGTATACAACCTCAAGGAATTATTCACTAGCGTAGTAATAATCTGGTAATGGAAGAAGAGGAAGATAGATACAGATAAGAGCCGGAGAGATTGAATTTCTATAGAGAACAAAAAAAAAAAAAAAAAAGAGATCAAAATGGGGAAAGGATCACTTTCGTTTCCCCGGAAGATCTTAAGGCGTCGAAATAAGAAGTCCACTGAGATGCAACCACTACAAACTGATCATATTAATAATATTATCAACTCTAATCCCAACAATTCAGTTGGAGTTGTTCCGACTTCTTCAGCAAAACCTAAAAAGAAGACCGGTAATGCCAGATTATGGATGAAGTTTAATCAGTTTGGTGAATCGGAGGTTTCTGAATTGGATAAGAGTGCCATTATTAAGCGGGTGTCAATTCCTGCTCGGGACCTTAGAATTCTTGGTCCTGTCTTTTCTCAGTCTTCTAATATACTAGGTAATTCTTCTACTTTCTGAATTTAGGGTTTTAATTTGATTTACTGTGATTGTTTAGTTAGATATGATTTTGCTTATGGATGCTTTCTTTTATTATAGAATTGAATGTTTGATTGCTTATCACACAATAACAATATGCAAATCTTTGGAAAAAAGAAGATAATCATACCAGTAACTGGGGATGTAAGTTCTGCAAGTTTTATCTCACTTGATTTTGCAGGACAGGGTATATTATTATTACCATGTGCTCACTGGCACGAAATTGATAAGAGTGTTTCCTCAATGCAAATTATGGTTCAGATTTGCGTGAAGGCAATTTAGACCGTTATATGCTATGACAGTGGATCTGTTTCGTGTTTTTGCATTCAGGAAAGAGCTCATGTCCACCAAGTTCTTTACTGGTCTTGTAGATTTCAGTTTCTGATATTTATTTAAGTTTCTTTTTTTCCTGAGAATTAATTTATTGGATTGTCTAGGAGAGCATCAATTAGTCCTTTGCTGGGTTTTTATCTTCTTTATATCTTTTACAGTAACACCTATAAATCTTTCTAGGACTGATCTTCACCCGAAATGATTTTTATGTACGTTGATAGTTATTGATCAGTGATTACTTTTTTTTCTTCTTAAAGTCAAATGTATACTGATTGTCTGTTGCATCGGAATTGCAGCCAGAGAGAAAGCAATGGTTGTCAATTTGGAATTTATAAAGGCTATAGTTACAGCTGAAGAAGTGTTGCTGCTAGATCCTCTTTGTCAGGAAGTTATTCCATTTGTGGAACAACTAAAGCAACAACTTCCTTATAATAGCCAACCCAAGACTCATGAGGTCGGTCCTGAAGCAGCTGAAGGTCTGCAGTCTGAGCTTCCCTTTGAGTTTCAGGTGTTGGAGATTGCATTAGAGGTTGTATGTACGTACTTGGATTCCAATGTGGCTGACTTAGAGAGAAACGCGTACCCTGTGTTAGATGAGCTGGCTAGGAATGTTAGCACCAAGAATCTTGAACTAGTCCGAAGTTTGAAAAGCACTCTCACTCGCCTGCTTGCCCGTGTACAAAAGGTACGTCACTTATCTTTCTATGTATTTGAAGTAAATGAGTTGCGTCATATCTTGTTACAAGACTAAATTATTGTCTTACAGTTTCTAGAAATTTGTGGAATTTATATTAGGGACTCAAAGAAGTAGTACGTAACGTAAATGGATTTATATTAGGGACTCAAAGAAGTAGTACGTAACGTAAATGGATTTATATTAGGGACTCAAAGAAGTAGTACGAAACGTAAATGGAAATGGAAATTTAGCTTTCTACATTTGTGGAAAAATGTGATTTTTCTTGTTTGCTACTGCATATCTATGTTAAAATTATTTACAGGGAGCTCCATATGACCATATTGGTGCATTTTCCACCAATGAATGAATGTGTTGTTCTTTATATAACAAGCAGATGGAAGCTATGAAATTTGAACTAATACGAAGTTAAATATGTGACGGTGGGGCAATCAGAAATGAGTAGCAACCGTGTAAGCTAGTGAGGGTTCTTTACTTCTTTAGCTGGCAGGGTCACATGCGAATTGGAAGTAATAGAATAATAACATAATCATGTGGAAGTCGATAACTTTTCGTGATGTGATTCACAAAAAGCACAGGAATATTGAAGGCTCATAATTTAGAGATGCTCTTTTGGAAATAACTTCTCTAGGATTTAGTGTTTTGAGGTCATCGCGGTTTATGTTGAGGAAGCTCCTTGAGTTTTCTGTGCTGTTCATTTTTCTTTCTCATTAGGGTATAGACTTGACCTTAAACTATTGAGTTAGACACCCTTGTTACTTACCAAACTAGAAAGAGATAGTCAGATAGAAACAACGTAACAGAATAAAAAAGTCAAAGCTAATAGATGCAGGTCGAAAAGAAAGATGTGAAAATGTGGTTTTTGATTCGCCTTGGTAGGAGTCAGCTTCTAAAGTGTTAGTAGCAAGTACTTTAAAACCAGAGGATTGAACTTCTGCAAATACAGGGAAGTCTCGCTGCAAGGAGTATTTGAGATTATTAAGAAGGTGAGGGTGGTTGGAACTTGAAACATATCATAGGAGTCTTTTCTTATACAGGACACAGTGACAAGGAGGTCATAATACTTACTCCGAGAACGAAAATAGGGATATGTAAACTAATACACAATTTGATACCAGAGTATCATAATATGATATGGAGATATTTTATATTTAGAAGGGAGCTGCTGAAAACTTGTCTGTTGTTAAGGACAATGAGATTCATAATTTCAGTTTAAAACTCTTGGTATTTCGGAGGAAGCATAAACATTATTGGTGGATCATAATATGATTAGGAGATATTTCTTATTAAGTGAGCTGCTGAAACTTCTCTGTTGTTAAGGACAATGAGATTCATATGATAATTCATAATGTCAGTTTAGAACTTGTTATTTCTGAATTCCAAGCGAAATAACCGAGAAAGCATAAACAGTAACCACAGTTTTAAACTTCCATTTAATACCCTTCAATACCATTACAGTCTCCTGTGGATAGTATCTGTTTTGCAGAATAATTGTACTCTATTTGTGGTTGCACATGTTACATATTCTGGGTGAGAAACTCATGCATTCTAGGTACATTGTGTATATTTTTTCGTCCAATATCTGTACTCTTTTATTACGGTAATGCTTCAGCTAGTGTTGAATGGCCTTAATTCTTATGGCAGGTTAGGGATGAACTTGAACATCTTTTAGATGATAATGAGGATATGGCACAGTTATACTTAACTAGGAAGTTCATCCAGAATCAGCAGTCAGAAGCATTAATGGGGACCATGGGTTCAACCAGCAATGTTACCGTTGGACCTAACCTGCGAAGACTTGATTCTAATAAGAGTGCAAGTCTGGTTACTAGCAATCGTTTCGATGATCATGATGATGTTGAGGATTTGGAGATGTTGCTGGAAGCTTATTTCATGCAGCTGGATGGGACTCGTAACAAAATATTGTCGGTAAGTTTACTTTGTTGGAGTAACGAGTAAGATCTGTTGTTTTTTTAATACCTGGGTTGGATTAGTACACCCTATATAACATACATTGTCTTTATATCCTCCCTGCACACTAAAACTGTATCATGCGTTTTTGTTCATAATGCATTATTCAATCATCATGAGAGTTTAAAGCAAACTAAGTTCATTTGTCCAACTACTTCTTGCAGTGCAATGAACCCTAGACTGCAAGAAACAGAGTTGAAAGTGGCTAAATAGAGTAAAACAAAAGCTCAAAATTTGAAATTCATCTTTTTATATATTAACCTAGAATAGTTATGTTTCTCTGAACTTGCACAGGTGAGAGAATATATTGATGATACCGAGGATTACGTCAACATCCAACTTGACAACCAAAGAAATGAACTCATTCAACTCCAGCTGACATTGACCATTGCTTCGTTTGCCATAGCTGTTGAGACTCTGATTGCTGGTACTTTTGGTATGAACATTCCTTGCCTGCTTTACCGTATTGAAGGAATCTTTGGCCCTATTGTTGGAGGTAGTTCAGCTGGATGTTTCTTGATGTTCCTCCTCATGTTAGCTTATGCTAGATGGAAAAAGCTACTTGGGTCTTGATTTGTCTTATTGTTTTTTTTTGTTTTGTTTTTTGATGCAAAAGGAATTTTATTAATGAATTTTATTAATGGAATTCAAAATTTGACTTTAAAGATCTAGCTTTTTTTGCTATCTTATCAGCTACTCCATTAGCATCCCTTGTAACTGAAACACACTGCCACTGATCTATCTTACTTAAAAGAAAATATCCAGACTTACTTAAAAGAAAATATCCAGAATTAAAGATTGGTTCATCCAATGAACATAGTAGGTTTGTTCATTGATAGACTTTATTAGAACTTCACTATCTGATTTAAAAACAACTTTCTTAAAACTCTTTGTGACTGCAAAGTTAACAGCTGCAAACACGGCCTTGCACTCCAGTTCCTCCACTTCAATTCCTGCTTTCATTCCTCCATCAAAGTATGCTACTTAAGCACCAATGCAGATACCTGCAAAATCTCGCACAATTAGGCCTATTCCTCCTTGTAAAGTATTCTGTATAAAAGATGCATCAAAATTGATCTTCAAATACTCAATATCCGGAGGTTTCCATCTTTGAATATGTATAGAACCATTATCATGAGTAATTTGAATTGTACCAGGACTAGTTAGATAGTTAGATTATTAATATCATCTACTGACATACACCGTACTCTTTTTCCTTAGCCAAGATTTTGTCCCAAGGGATTTTCCTTATCAAGGTTTTAACGAGGCAGCATATGCGTGTCTAGCACCATTATTGGGCGACATCCGTTGAACTCTTTTCCGTTGGTCTGATTTTGTCCCATGTGGTTTTCCAGACGAGGTTTTTAAAGAAGGAAACATGCTCATCAACGTCGACATTATTATGATTTTTAGGCGCCCAGATTTTGTCCCAAACAGTTTTCCTGGCATAGGAGTTTAGGTTTTGTTCCTAGTGGTTTTCTTGACGCAATGTTGATGGAGGAAGTATCTCATGACGGTGATCAACCTCACTCTAAGCTCTGGCCTTTCCTAAATGGTTTTCCTGACGCAGTTTCATCAACGGGAGAAAATTCGTGACAGCCAACATCACACTAAAAGCTTCAAGTGACCAGTTTGTGACCTACCGGATTTTTTTGGCAAATTTTTTGACGAGGCAACAAAAAATTTTATACTCTTATTTCGGATTTTGTCCCATCGGGTTTTACCGACAGAGTTTCAAAGAAGCAATATTAAAATGGTGGGTTAAGTTCACTGTAAGACAAATTTTCTTTACTAGCACAACAGACACCTACACTGTAAAATAAAAAGTTCATGGGTTAAATTTTCCAGATCTCAGTTAAATTTATCTCCTTTAATTTGGAAAGCAAAACAAATTTTAGGTGCCATAATTTCTTCATGGAAGTATTTATTCTTTTAACAATAAGGAGTTTTTTTTTTCTAGTACCTCAAGTCAACTTGGAATAATACCAAATATAGGAATGTTAATCCCCTCACATTAGTTACTATTTCCCTTTCTTCTGTAGTTCTCATCAACTCCAACCTTTGAGCATTCTTTCTTAACTTCTATAGTCCTCCCAATACTGATTTCAGTTGCAACATAAACACAAATAGGACCAAAATAATTCAAAATCCAAGCAATGCATGCTTGGAATTATAACATTAAAATGATATACATCAGAACAAGCTTTCACTATATAGCCTTTCTAGCTTTTCTTACTAGCTCCTCTTTTGACCATGCTATTATAGGTACATCTTCTTTACATACATTCTTAAATTATAATAATTGACAACAACACAACCTCGTATCCGTTGGTTTCTGTACCTAGGATAATGCACACCTAGTATTCCAATATCATCCCACAATTTCTAGTCAAAGAACGCTCAAGGTACTATCTCTGTCAATCATAATTCATACAAGAATGTTGTAGCATGCTGGTTGGACCCGAAATAAGATATCTTTCTTCTTGTTTTACTAATCAGTCACGGGTAGTTTAACATAAACTCTTCACTACTGCATCCTCTAAACCCTTCTAAATTTGAGCCATCTCACATCCTTCTTCTGCAATTTATCCTCTTTTTCAATGGGAGAACATCTAAATCTCTACAAAAAACCTTAGTGGTCTCTCATTAGCACAACAATTCGCAAACCATAGTAATGTCGGACTCCTACCTACTCCACCTTCCTTCATCAGAGACTACGACATTAAAACCTTCAGTATCTTAGCTAGGGTTTTTCCCACTTCTATTCTAAAGCAATGGGAGGTAAGAGGAGCATTAAATAGCTTCTGGGTGCGCAACTAGGGTTTCAAATACGTGAAGTGGATCCTAACCTCTTCATCATCACCTTTAGAACTGAAGATGATTTCATCTGGATCTCAACAAATGGTCCGTGATACCCTTTTGGTAATGTTCTTGCAGCAACTATTGCTTATCAAGGAATGAGTATATCAACTGATAAAGTCAAAGAAATTCCATTGTGGACTACCAAATTAAATGCTAAATCAGAACACATAAAGAATCATGAAATGCTGGGGTTAATAGCTAGTAAGGTTGGACAAGTCTCAAGAGTCTTTAAAGGAAATGAAACTCTTGACTGTCAACCTAGAGTTTTGGTCTGGGTAAACATAGAAAAACCACTTATTGATCATGTCTTAGTTAAAGTAGGAAGATACCCAGTTACATCCATCTATTTCAACTATCTGAACCTTCCTTCTAAGTTTTGCTCTCACTGTCTACGTCTTAGTCATAAAGTAGACAATTGTGCGATTCTTAAAGGAAGACCTTTATAAGATATCTATGATATCTCTGTTAACTCACCATTTCCAAGTGACGACATGAATTGGTTGAACGATGAACTGGTTCAGATTTGGAACCCAAAGGATAATTTCGACCATCATGGAAAGAAAATACATGTTGAGACTTATCTCTCATACCCAGGTGTAAGAGAAATTTTTTCTGATATTTTTAGGACGTATGTAGAAGAGGAACCAGTTTTTCAAGAAAAACAGCAAACCTATGAAGTGCTAGGGCCATTCGTTATAGAGGAGGACATGCCGCAAGCTTCGACTTCGGTTTCAGGAAAAAGAGCTCTCCCCTTCGATTCACCGGAAGATTTCATTCCACTGCCGGAGTAGGAGGAAGAATCGTTTTGCTCAGCTAACTCAGAAACTTTCAGAGTTATTGCTGAATCAAGGTTAATAGAATCGGTGCTACAAAACGGGTCCGGATCGGTCCAGGATATCTCTGTTCAGGCTCCACCTAGTAGACTAAATCACTCTGTTCCAGTGGGGAGAAGATTTTCTTTCTCCTCATTTAAAAATGCTAGGGATTCTTTTGAATCCCCAATTTCACCAAGCTCCTCATCAACCAAAAACCCAGAAACTGCCTCCTCATCCAATAAAGGAAAACAAATTTGTATTGCATCTAACTTCCAAACCCCTTTAACTCAACATAAATCGGCTTTCAAAATCTCTGTTTCAGATTTCTTATCATTCTCTTCGTCGGAAAATCCATACTCTATTTCACCTTATCATGAGGAGACTTTACAAATTGATCAATACGGATCTAATATTATTGATAACAAACCTCAATCATTTGACTGCTTGCCGATTCCATTCCCAGGACTGACCCCCTTGAAGCAACAGGAGGAGACATAGGTAACTCAGGAGGAGGAGCAGCAAGACAAGCAACAACCCCAGACCCACAAGAAGCGGAGGCTTTAAGCGTGTTGCATGCAGCTATTTGGGCGCAGGAGAAAGGCCTGGAGACTTTTAGCATTGAAGGAGACTGTGAAAGCATCTTCAACTACTTACAAGGAAAGACTTCTGACATTTCTTGGCGTTCAAAAGCATACCTAGATGAAGCAGACAAATTAACTAAATTATGCAACAACTTTTTGGGTTTTTATTTTATCCCAAGGTCAGGAAATATGGTAGCAGATATTCTAGCAAAATTTGCAAGACCTTTACTTTCAAATGTCTTTTGGGATAATATTCCCCCCTCTTGTATTCATCATCAACTTTCAGTAGATAAATCTTATATCCAACAATCCTCCCGTGGATCGATATTAGATGGCTCTACTCCTTTTGTAACTCATGCCTCCCTGAGGCCTTATAGCGCGTTTGGATACACATCCAGAAGTAGCTTTTTAACTTCTAGAAGTCAAAAAGCAAGAAGTCAGTTTGGGTGTGGAATTTCAGAACGACTTCTAGAAACATAAAAGTCGACTTTTTGCGAAGCAAAATATCTGGACTTCTGACTTCTGCTTCTCCAGAAGCAGAATTGTATCCAAACGCGCTAAAAAAATGGTGGGTTAAGGGGTATTATAAAGACACGTCAATCTTTGGGTGACCCTCTGGAGAAGAGGAAGTCAGAAGCAGAATCGTATCCAAACACGCTAAAAAAATGGTGGGTTAAGTGGTATTATAAAGACACGTCAATCTTTGGATGCCCCTCAATTACCGCCAAGAATAACCCAGACTTTTTTAATTTTTTAAATTAGATTTTGACAATTATATGTTCCCTGTTGGTGGCATGAAGACACTCTCGTGTCATTTGACAGATCATGCAATCATATAAGGTAGGTCTGTACGTTTTCATTTGCAAGAAGAAAATCACGTTCTCTTCTCGTCCATCTTTTCTTTTCATTTTCTTTAACTTGTATTATACTGACAATCCTAGCTTGGTGAATCGATACAAATACTCATTGTTGTATTCGAATATAAGTTAAAGAGAGTCGGTAATAACACAAGAAGAATTGTTTTATTACAAGGTTTCACAATGAAGAGAGGTGGTACATAGAAACAGATATGTGCAACTCAAGCAACTTAAACAGGTCCTGTTCTTATTGCATAATCCAAATCGGCAATCAAATCATTAACGTCCTCAATTCCTACAGATATACGCACAAGATCTTCTGTCAAACCCCTCGATTCACGAACTGCAGCGGGTATGCTTGCATGGGACATGAAGCAGGGCATGCTTATAAGTGACTTCACACTTCCTGCATAACACAGTGGGAAAAAAAGAAATTTTAAATCAACAATGCACATTCTGGGTTTATCAGTCATGCTTAACTTCAAAAGAATAGTAATTACTGTTTCCTGTCACTTATATATTTTGAAGCAGGAAGGATGATTACCAAAACTGACGGTAATGTTGAAGTACTTGGTTGCTTCCACAATGTGTTTTGAGAGTGCTACGGATCCCGTCAAAAAGCTCAGCACAGAACCGGCTCCCTTTGCCTGATGGTGGAGCACAAAGAAAAACAGGAGTTTTTCAACTTTCATAGTAAAACGTACATAAACACTAGGTGAAGCTTATGATATCAAATCTCATCATGCCCGCTTTAATTATACATATCTTTATCAGCGTGCTAAATTCTGTCATTTTATAAGATAAAATAAAGTAGACTTCACATAACTGAATGGTAGTGTCTATCACTAATCGGGAAAGCAAAAGATTTACAGATCGCTCTGCGACGTCAGAAGCTAAACATTTGACTGGCAAAATATGAAAGTTACAGGAGTCATGATCAATACCTGAGAATAGTGCAAAGAGCTTCCAGGATGGCCAGGAAGACCAGCATAGTTAACTTTTTTCACTCGAGAATTTGAAAACAGATATTCAGCTATCTTTTGGGCATTTTCCTGTGAAAATATGATGAAACTCTCCAATTACAACACGGGTCAGGAACTTAAACTGCAAACAAACATCAGCTGACTAATTACGCACCTGCTGCCTCTCAACACGTAAAGACATGGTTTTAATGCCCCGCAAGCAAATCCAACAGTCAAACGGAGCTAATGCAGCTCCCTCTGCATTTTGTAAGAAGGCTATTTGCTTCGCCAAGCTGGTGAATGGGCATACCACAGTAAACATGCAGTTCAGTACTTTAGCCATGAAATATGTAAAGCGCGTAGCCACAAATGTATAATAGTCACTAGAAACTATAACCAGCAAAGAATAAGCGAGGATAGTTTTGATACGACACTTACACGTAAGTTCTATAATCATGAGATTTTACTTGGACATCTACAACTTATTCAATAGTGACACAGTGTCTAGTCAAAAAATTAGTTAGAACTTAAGTACCTAATAATCCAGATTGACAAGAAAAGATACAAAAGACGGATCATGTATGTATTTTTTTACATGTATGTATTTTTTTTAAATACTACATGTCGCCAATCAAAGAAAGCAAAAGATATGGATGCGAAAAATTCACTCAATAAAACCTCATTTCTTGATTATGATACATGCAGTCAAAAGCTTATTGTGGAAGCTGCATACCTTTCTCCCTTGACAGCAAGGACTCCTGCCATGACGTCTGCATGCCCAGATATAAATTTGGTAGCTGAGTGCATTACAATGTCTGCAACGATGAAAATTAATTAGTAGGAGCCTAAACTTGTAATATTACAGCCGGATATACATGCAATTACCTGCTCCAAGTTCCAATGGTTGTGACAATACAGGAGACATTATACTGTTATCCACCAGCACAAGAGCACCATTATCATGAGCAATCTCAGCAATTTTCTGAAAATGAAAATAAACAATATAAAAGGCAGCTATTTTTGAGTAGAAAAAACAATAACATTCACTTTTTTTTTCTAATTATAACAAGACATTTTCAGGAAATCGATTAAAAAAAAAAGACTTCTCTGGAACAGGTATGTGATGCCCACTTTCTCCTCGGAAATGATGCAAATAGACATTGTGAAAGATGTCCCTCCTCTTTAAGCAAGATAACTAAACCTCCCGATCTCATTCAAGTTTGCATGTTACATAAGTGGAACTGGTAAATTGGCTCCGATGAAACGCAGAATCATTCTCATGAAAAGACCTGGTAAATTGGCTCTTATTCGGTGAAAGCTGAAGGGAAACTAGGCAACTTAGTGAGTTCTGTTAAGTTTTCGTAAACATGTTGAGAATCATGGTTATCCTTCCCTTCAACAGGGGCCTATACATGACATCCTAGGCACAAGTCGTACCTCTAGATACTTGGTCTTTGGATTGTAGCTTCTGTCCCTTTTGTCATTTTTTTGACCTGTTGACAACTCAAACCGTTCCCAAAGCCATGTCTAAAAGTATCATGAGTTTAACATGTTTAAACTAGACTCAGTTAGGTTCTGGAGTGAGAGGAAGTCCATGCAGTTAAGTGGCATTGGGCCTACCAAATGGTGGTGTTAAAGCAGCAAACAGGCTTGATAAAGGAATAAAAAGACAAAAGAGGGAGCGTCAACAAAACAACACCTTGCAAAATAAATCAAAACACGCGAGTTAAACTGTAAGAATCAGCAATATTACTCTTCTTAGTCATAACATTTCATAAAACTAATATGACACTATTTGATAACAGAAATTTTCAATTTCTTACACGTATATCACAGATCTGAAGGCGAGGATTAGTTGGACTCTCCAACCACACTAGCTTTGTCAAGGGACCAATAGAAGAAGCAACCTCATTCAGATCAGACATATTAACACGCCTGCACATTGAAACTAGCATTCTCAAAACTTCGTGACATTTTTATCAAATATAAAATAATATTCGCTAAAAAACACAAGAGAAAGTGAACTAACTTCACAACTACTCCTTTTCCTGGAAGTACATGTGAAAGCAACCGATCTGAACCACCATATATGTCATCTCCGGCAACGATTTCCTGACCTGTATTTGAAAGATTTCCCAGATCACTATATACTTGGATGTGGCAAATGCAAACTATTACCAAATTAGACAATTGGGATGTGTGGGTAAAAACCAGTTTCAACAAGATGGGTCACAGTAGCCAAAGCCGCCATTCCAGTTGTAAAGCAAAATGCATGATCTGCCCTATCAAGCTTAGCTAGAAGCCTGATCATGTACAAACACAACAAAGTTATATAAGAAGGCTTGTGAATTTCCAAGAACAAATCAGCAAATCAAAGTTCAACATATTCATAGCCATGACTCGTAATTAACAAAGAAATAACTAATCGCACCTTTCCAGTACATCTCGAGTAGGATTTCCACTTCTAGTATAGTCATAAAGGCCATTTTCTGTTCCAGAAGGCTGTATTACAATGTAACATGAATAGACAAAAGTAGTTGAATACAAAATTTTATGATTTGAGATTGTTATACCAGATGGAATAGACACAGACATGAATACCGTGGACGCAGTTATACAACATATCATTGTAATGAATGGAACTGAAATTGTACTTCCCTTGGAACATGTTATAATTCCAGAGTGTGAGTGTCTGTTCGAGTCCCTACCTGCTTAAAGGTAGCCGTTTGATAAAGAGGTGTACTGGAGGCACCATAAGGATCAAAAGGGTTCTCAAAGTTCAATAAAATTGTGGAAACACTTGGTTCCTTAGTCGACTCCATTCCTGCAGTCAACCAACAACTAACACGATGAGCAAATAAAAATGAACTCCTCAAACACCCAAGTGTAGAATTAAAACTGAACCAACCATTTAAGCTTTCGGGGACACCATCTACCAAAACAGATGGTCTAACATCCATATCTCTTTCTATAGAGCAACGCAATTCAAATTTCTTAGGTAAAACTGATGGAAACACCTTCCTGCTTAACGCAAACCTCCCCAAATGAACTCCACGTGACAATCCCTAAAAAGCGATAAGAAAAAAATCAAGATAAGAAACAGAGGACAGAAATCTTGTCAATTCATGTTATGAAAAGCAAATAGCAAGAGCAAAGTTCTACCTGGTGATTGAGGTTAGAAGAAAGAAAGCAGGACGAAGGGTTGAAAGTGGAAGTAACCATTGATAGAAGTTGAAATGCAAGAGAAATCTATGGTTTCTCTTCAAGCATCACATAAATACAATTCCACCAGTATTGGAAAAGACCCTTTTCAACTCTTCAAAATTTCTTTGATAAATTGTAGCTAGGCAGGCTAATTGGAGAGCACCAGAAGTTCTAATTGGAGAGCACCAGAAGTTCGACACTACTCCAGTTTCCTCTAACTACATCAGATTTTGTAATGTAAGCATTAAATTGTAAATTTGAGGGCATGGGAAGAGAAAATTAAAAAGGAAACAGCTTTGCGAAAAGATGGTAAACATGAAAATTGCTTAAGTTTGTGAGAAATGTTAATAAAGATGTAAATTTGGCAATCACTAATGAGTTTTAATCAAAACCCTTGAGGTAAATTATGGTTTTTAGTTACCTCAGCATAGCAAGATACAAAATAGCATCAATAGAAGAAGACAATAAAGAGAGAAAGAACGAGAAATGGACCTGCTGTGGATGTAAATGATACGATTCTGCAAGTTCCAAAGCGAAGAAGACCCGAGCTACCTTTTTTGATCTTCTAACCCAAATGTAGAAGGTTTTGGATTCATTACCCACCTACTCTACTAAATTTGGGAGTAGTATAGTATTATTTCTGAAAACCCTAGACCCCTGATTATTTTTCAACTAATTTGTTTTCAGACACCTACGAGTTACACCGATTTGAACCTACCGTCCTGTATAGTGGTGTGTTGTACCCTGTCTCTCTTTGTGAGCTGAGCCTGAGGCCGGTTCCTATGGGGTGGCTAACCCACACATATGCCATGCCTGGTGGCTTGACAAATTGGCCGGGCCACTATCTACAAAACGGTAGAGACTAAATCGCTAGCCGTTCGGTGGAGACTCCACCGCCCATGGTCCATATTCTTCAGTTTTCATTCACGCATATTTCTTCTTCCCTACTTCAAAGAGCAAATCGCAATAATTTTTGTGAGCAATTAACTTGAAAATGAGTACCAAAACAGGTAAACAAAGAAAAAGAAACAGAGAAGACAAAGAAAAATCCATATCCGCAATATGTGATGGTGTCTGGATTCAGGATAAAGAAAAAGAGTTCGCAAATATTAGACAACTAGTTGTTCCTGGTGTATTACTTACGGATATATATCTAGCCATCCCGAACGAGTTGGTTTACCTAAACTAGGAGGCGGATGGTCTGAGATCTATAGTGTGTTTGAACTCCTTCCCTTGCCTCTTCAAGATAGCTTGCGAAGATATCCTTGGCAGCGTTTATCTCATATGAAAACTAAAAACCATAGGACTCAGGTTGTGCGAGTTATATTGGAACGTTGGAGGAATACTTATATGTTCCTTTTCAAGGATTTCGAATGTTGTAATTTTTATTTTTCCAATTCAATTTCTAGTTTTAGATACAAACTTTAATCATAACCATGTTGAATTGGTTTTAGGGTTCACACAGTTAGATTTGTACATGTTGACGGGATTAACATGTGGGGGAGATTTACTTCCATTTAACCAATTAAAGTGGGTGTCGGAAGCAAAATGGAAACAACTACTTCCCTTGTACTCAAATGATGCTGGAGGAAAGTCAGAATCCAGAAAATTACACGCAAATGAAATAAGAGTGTCATGGTTGAAGAGTTTTTTGAAGCATTATGCTAAGAGGGTTGAAGAACAGGGTCATTTGAACCCTGTCGATTATCCTGAGCTTGAACGTATTTTTGTGTTATACGTGTTAGAACAAATTATGTTCCTCAATGCTAGCTCAGTGACATTAGTTGATTTAGATAAAGCACCAAGATATGATTGGGGGGCTGCATTTTAGGTGAACTATACTTAACTCTCGGTGAATGCTCGTTTGTTAAATATACTAAAACAAGGATGTTTTTATCAATGTTATTTTCAGTATTGGTGGTATACTTACTTCGGTGTTTTCGAACCTGAGCTTCACGAAAACCGTATAGTTTTTTCGGTCATGTACAAGTACATAGCCGAAAATTGGATTGGTCAGATAAATGATGGTTAAATATCGCTGCAGTTCAGAGGATGCAACAACTGTGCAAACAATTGTAAACATGACCGAGATGTCGTATATTAATCTCGAGGAGTGCGTTCAAGAATCAATACATAGAATGCTACAGTGAAGCCTTAAGCGACTTGTGCTTTATAGTTATGTTAGTCATGATATTTGGTACTACGGAGAAAGACATATTTTCAGCTCAAGTAGAAATGTAAAAGCAATCAACCCGTTTCCAACCTCGATAATTTTATTTGATGACTGGGTATAGCCTTAAATAATGAAAAACCTTGTGAAGAAGCTGAAGATTTGATCCAGATTCCACAGAATGATTTTGATTACTATAGTTGGTTCCACAGGATTTGCAAGCCATATATTTTTGTGCAACCACAAAACTTGGGTAATGTGGATTTTCCAGTAATCGGTAATATGTCACTTATTGATCTTCCATCCCAACCTCCACCACCTACGGGCGAAGCATATACGTACCCTAATAGTCAAATGGGTTCGTCAAATATGTCCCAAATATCTTGGGATGTCGAACCTTTATCTCTTTCAGGATATATTATTATTGTTCCCCTAGGTTAAGAAGGTCTGCCTCAGAGGTATCCATATTATGGGGTGGTGGCATCACCAGAAGAGTATCAAAATTAGTTGAACACTTAACGCATCTTCTCGATGGATTCCATACTTTTCACTTGAGAGAGATGCATATCTAGGGGGACAATTTGACGTTTGCAATGCCTGGCACTCCAGTAAGTTCAAGTTATGATGGTATGAGTGTAAGTCACGGTGGCATAGGTTTATGGTGTCCCGATATAGGAACAAGTTCTCAAATGGGTTTAGGTCGACATGAGTACAAGCCTTGGTGATAGCATTCAAAGAAGTCGTGGAGGTCGCGGAAGTCGTCATTCTATTCTAAATTTAGTGGAAGATACTCTGAATCCAGTAGGTGATAGTGGAGATATGGAGATGATGGATATCCGGATCCAGACCCCTAGTAGTTTCTTGCAAATGCCCCAAGGTCAGGCACACACTCCTGGTGGTGGCTTGAAAATTGATGCATTTAGGTAATCTGCAATGTTTACCCCACTCACATCAGTATTTCACCCATTTCAAGCAACTGCTCATCCAATTCAACGTCTCTTGTACCATTTCAAGGTTATGATGAATAGCCTGATGCTACTCAGCTACCATCTCATACTCAAACTGGTGAGTTTGCGACTATGTTGGAGGATCAAAAAGGCTTATGTGAATATATATTTAGAGGTTAGGGAAATCATTAGTTTGATAGATATATTTTCTTTTAATGTAATTGCACTTTTGTTAGATATCATTTAATGTAATTGCACTTCTGTTTGATAAACAAAAATCTACTTTAGATTCATGCTTAAGTTGAAAATTAAGAAATTAAAACATTTAAACTGGATTAAAATTGGACAACACTCTTAAGATTTCATAACAACCTCCATATCACAACTCTTTTCCATTGTTGGAGAGCCACTCGGCATGACACCTTTGTTCAACGTCCATCAGGCTTTCACCACTCGGCATGTTTCGAGCCGCTTGCATTATCAAATCAATATACTTTTTTAACATTCATAGAAATTGAACCGAGCACTCAATACCATCACATAACGATTATTGAGGTTTATTTTTTATTTTTCAAATTTCAGAAAAACGCGTTCACAAAACGGCATGGCTTGGAGTGCGCCACCAACGATGGGATGATTAGTAAACAAAACATAATTCATGCAAACATTCATCTTATGCAGTACTAAAATTTCAACTAAGTGCTCTTATTTAGTTTGGCACATCAGCTCTTGATATTCTTATTTCATTTTGCACATTGGCTCAGTGTACAACTTTTTGATTTTCGGAAGCATGTTGCTCTTCTACGAACTGAGCCATGTTCATATTTTGAAAAATTGGAAGAGCTAAGAAAATATGAACAAAATGAATTGATATCTATAGGGGGGTGAATTTATGGCCGTTGGGTCAGGTATACTTGGCGATGTAGTTTGCACCAAGTGGTCGAGTCTTTATCGCTGGCGGCCTATACTACATCGAGCGACTTAGTGTCAACAGAGCGGTCGAGACTCCACCGCTTGGTAGACACTAGACCTTGCCTGGCTAAGTGGCACTTTGCCACTTATCCAGGTCCATTTACCATTCCCAAAATGGGTGCAAAAGTGTCAAACTTGGAATTTTGTCATGCCCATGAGAACCGGTCTGAGAGCATAAAGGTCAGTTCCACTTATGGGACGTCTGTTCATAAAGTCACAATCCCTTTCTTACGGATGGATAAACTGTTCAGGGGATGATGGGATGATGGTGGATCTATCCCAACGACGAAGCCGCAACGAGACACTTATTTTAAGTTTTAAGGCCAGTTTGGTGTTGCTGTGAGTTTTAGAAAATTGTTTTTTTGTTGTGTTGTGATGTGTTGTGCGTTGTTGTGCTGTACTGTGGAAATACAACGGCATGACGTTTGGTAAACTATAATTTAAAAAGCGTTATTAAATTAACAAACTGTGAATTATGTTTGGTAAACTGGTATTTTAAAGTGCTGGTGATGCAGTTAATGACGAAAATAGACATGTAATTAGTTTTAAACATACTGTAATTATAATAAATTATATTTATAATTCTAATATATTTAATAAAATATAAGTAATATTTATTTTTTATTCTATTTATTTTTTATAATTAGTTTCATCATTTAATATAAAAAAGTCATGATTATGGTTTGCTTCGAAAAAAATATAATTATTGTAATTATTACTTATTATTTTAAAAGGAAAAATAAAAAATAGAAGAACAAAATAGAAGTTAGAAATATAATGATAAGTGTACAATATTCTAGGATAAAATTTATCTTTATAATAAAATAACAAGGTTAAAATAGAAAATCAATTAAATTAAATTATATGGGTCCACAACTTCTTTTCCCGCTTTTAAAAGCTAGCGCTGAGTAGCTTTTAAAAGCATGCCTAAAATGGAAGTGCTTCTCTCCAAAAGCACTTTGATTCTTTTTTACCAAACACAATTTTTGGTAAAAGTTTGTTATAAAGTGTTTTTAGTTGAAAAAAAACAATCCCGTTTAATTGATTTTGACCCCAAGACTAATAAATCTTCCCTCCTTCACTGGTCCATCCACAAGGCGGGCTCATACCGGTGCCACCCAGACACATGTCGGAATAAGTAACATGCCGATTTACAATCTTCTTCTTTGTTTGTCAAGTTTTGATGTCGTTTTTTCTCATCCACAAATTCACGTTGATCTTTTTCATTCGCCAGCAAAAGTGTGAAGTATCATCCTCCCAAGATCCAAGTTCCAACCCAAACCAATCAGTATGCCTCGAAGTCTTATGACCAATAAGTCCATAAAGCCCTACACGAAAGCACCAATTAAGTATCCGAAGCGCTGACTTGTAGCAGATAATTCCAAGACGAATTTGACTTATCTAGTATGCGCTTTCCTTATTAAATTGAGAATGAAAGCGTTTTACTTCCATGTTCTCATTATAAGAATAAGAAAAAAAAAAACAAAAAAAAAAGCAAGCTATATCCTCTCAAAAAAAAAAACTCAAAAATTCATTCTCTGCTAAAGCAATGGAGTCTTTAACCACAAGAAGAGCTCAACCAACCATCTTCTCCATCCTGTGTCTCCTCATTATTTTTAACCTCGTTAGTACAATCAATTCAGGTACTCTGACATAGTTATAATTCTCGTCGTTTTTTTTTTCTTCTTTTTATGCATTCGTATGTTTTGTTATTCATGTTCATTTTATATTTTTTTAACTTTTGCAGCTCAAATGGACACTGAGATGTACACTAATATTTCAAGGAAGTTGCTGGGACGAGTACCAGAAAAAAAGTATCCAATCCGTACACCACTTTCAAATTTCATGCGCCGTAACAGTGCCCCTGAAGATCCTCTTCCTCCTATAACACTGCGCCCTAACCGTGCCCCTCCTGCTGCTCCTCCTACGTCCCGAGTGCTCCAGGTCTTCCCTTAATACTACAAGCTGTGATTCTGTTGGGTATCCAATACAGTTTTCGTCTGACTCTTTTGATCATTCAAGTATATTAACTTTCTTTCCCCCCTCTTGTAAAACAGTACTAACAAGTGCAAGTTTATGGAAAGGGTGATAATGCTCACACCGGCTATTTTTTTTTATATGTTTTCATATGTTAAAGAAGTATAAAGTTGATACACATGTGGTCTAGCAAAAACAAAAAATTAACGGCCTTGCTAAAATTTTGACCACCTGTGTACTCAATTGTTCGACACTAACAATAAACCTTAATCTTTGCGTTCTAATTTATTGTCTTTTTGTTGTTGAAAATACTTAGATAATCACTGATTAGTCAATCAGGCAAACAGCCTGTTGAGCATTGTGTTTTACAAAAGCATAAACATCATGGAATAACTCTCTCAACTCAAAGTTCGAGAAATTATAGTTAAAGTTTGAGGCTATTTCATGCAGTTTTGGCAACCACTCCTGCCTTAGAGAATTACATTCAAACATTCTGAAATACGAAAAATAATCTACATAGTCATCTATCAGTTCATTGTTGCTCTGTGATTGATGATTGTTCCACTTCTTCTTTAGTTCTTTCAAGAGTTTCCTGTCCACCAGCTCGATGTTACAAGTTCTGTCACGTTGCTGTTGTGCCCACTTCATGCTTGCCAGGACACCCAATGTATTTCCTTCCTTCTGGGATGCTACTCGACAGGTGAAGAGTTTGTTGTCTGCAATTCGTTGTTCTTCATCTGCAATGATCACAATAACAAGAGAGTAATTTGGATGAAATTTGTAGTAGCAATGTATAAAAGTTGTTCTAGTTGGTTTTTGTTGTCTTATTTGCAGAGCCTGTAATTGGGTGTTTGATGGATTTCTGTTGAGGATGTATTGAGAGGTTGCTGGGTATGAATGATTGAGATATTAGTTGATTTGGTAGATTGTTGTTTCGGGTTTGACCTGCACCGCTCTGAAGCTCTTGTCACACCTATTTTTCCAGATAAACCAACATGCAGTTGCTTCTATTCTTCTCCTCTGCACATCTAAATTTGTGTCTCCTATTTTGTTAACCCAGTTTTCTATCCATTCAGTAATTGTCGTGGTGTTACTACTTGGTTATATACATCCTAGACCAAACCTCACCGCCTTGCTGTACATATAGTGTAAAAATAAATGAGAGGTAGTTTCTTCGGCAGTACCACATAAACAACAGAGAGGGGATATATTGGCCATTCTAGTACTCAGTTTTTCCATTACATTAAGTATTTCATTATAGCATTTCCATATGAAAACTTGAATTCTGGGTAGAACCTCAAGCTTCCAAATCTTAGACCAGATGGGATTTTGAATTGTAATGGGAGTGTTTCCATTGTCAGTGAGGATGAGCTGATGATACACAGATTTGACAGTGAGACTTCCATTTAGAGTATGAGGCCAAAGAAGACTGTCTTGCTGGTTACAAGTGGTGCTTAGATCTATTGTTTGAATGTTTTCAACTGCTTGAGGGTCAAAAAGCTGATTTAGGTAATCAATATTCCATTCCCTAGTGTGCTTGTTAAAAACTTCACTAACCAGATGTAGAGTGTTGGTAATAATGGGAGTTGTTTGCTCCTTTGTTAGCTGGTTTGGAGCATCCGTTGGAAACCAATGGTGTTTCCATAGTTTGATATTCTCTCCAGTGCCTATTTGCCATATACTCCACTTTTTCACGATTTCCAGACCTATGTTGAATCCCTTCCAAAGCCAAGAGCAATTGGCTTTTATTTTCTCGATATACAGAGGGGAAGTACCTTTGAAGTATTTTTCCTCCATAGTTTTGGCCCAGAGTTGATCTGGGTTTTGAATCATTCGCCAGACAGTTTTTGTGATTAAAACTTTGTTGAAACTTTCAAAAAATTTAAAACCTAGACCCTCATAATCTTTGGAAATACAGAAAGTAACTCACTTTTTAAGACAAAGTCCTTTACCATCCTCTCTTGAATGACCCCACCAGTACGCCCTATTCCGTCTATCCATCTTTTTTGTTATTGTTTTTGGGATAATAAAACAAGTCATATGATATGTCGCTAATAAGTCTGCCACATGTTTTATCATAACCCCTTTTCCAGCCCCCGAGAGTAGTTTGCCAGACCAACCTGCCAACCTACATCTATGCTTTTCGGACAGAGACTCAAAGCATTGAACCTTTGACCGATGAGTAAACAATGGTACCCCAAGATATTTATCATCTAATTTGATTCTACCCACCTTAAGAATATCTATGATTTCTCTTGCCTTGTTGTTTGCCACCGATTTACTAAAGAAAACCCTTGATTTTTCATAGTTTATTAGCTGACCCGAGCCAGCACTGAACATCTCAAGAATCTTTAAGAGTCTTCTACACTCTTTTTTGCTATCCCTAGTAAAAATAAGGCAGTCATCAGCAAACAGCAGGTGGGAAATGGTGATAGAATTCTTAGAAAAATAAACTCCTTTAATCCATTTGTTCTTTTCTGCTTCAATGAGGACTCTAGACAGACTTTCCATACAAATTATG
The DNA here is from genome assembly GCA_023531105.1 of Papaver atlanticum. Taxonomy (NCBI): domain Eukaryota; kingdom Viridiplantae; phylum Streptophyta; class Magnoliopsida; order Ranunculales; family Papaveraceae; genus Papaver; species Papaver atlanticum. Next base: position 1,445,315 of record JAJJMB010007130.1, read on the forward strand.
AAGAGATATGGGGACAATGGGTTTCCTTGCCTGATTCCTCTAGTAGGATTAAAAAATCTAGAGGGAGATCCATTTATTAAGACAGCACTGGATGTTGTACTTATGCATTGCATAATTAACCTAATCCAATCCTCGCAAAATCCTAGTTTTGTCATAACCGCTTTCAGAAAAGACCATTCTACTCTATCAAAGGCCTTAGACATGTCGATCTTTAATCCCATATACCCTTTTTTGGTTTTTTCTGTTCTCATGGTGTGTATGACTTCATGTGCTAAAACAATATTATCCGTAATTTGCCTGCCAGGGACAAAAGCCGATTGATAGGGAGATATGAATTTATCAAGAAAGGACTTTATTCTGTTTGCAATAATTTTTGAGATAATTTTGTAAATAGTGTTGCACAGGGATATTGGCCGGAAATCAACTGGTGTTTATGGGGCATCCTTTTTTGGTATTAGAGTGATGAAGGTAGCATTCATCTCCTTAAGCAAATGTTTGGATTGGAAGAATTGTTGGATCAGCTTGGTGACATCCTCTTTGATAAGGTACCAGTTTTTTTGGTAAACTCCCGCAGGGAAGCCATCTGGTCTCGGAGACTTATCTGGGTGCATATCGAAAACCACTAATTTGATTTCTAACTCAGTTGGAAGTCTTAGGAGTTTGATATTATCCGCTTCCGAAATACTCTCAGGTATTAGATTTATGATTTGGTCTTGAATAACTGGTTTCATGGAGGATGCCATATTACTAAAGTGGGTAAAGAAAGTATCCTCAATGTTCTCTCGGTTATGGCACCAGTCTTCATTTTCCTTTTTTATGGCCTATATTCTTAATTTTTTTGCTATGTATTTGGCCGAGGAGTGGAAATATCCAGTATTTTTATCCCCTAAGCTGAGTTTATTATTCGTTGCTTTTATTTTCCAAAATGCCTCCTCAAAGTTGTACCATCTTTCCAGATCTTGTTGAACTAGTTTAACTCTAGGGCTATTGTCAGGGAGTTTTAGAATGTTTTTGGCATGTGCAAGAGTTTTGTTTATGTTTTGAATATTATTTTGTATGTTTCCAAAGTACTCTCTATTCCAAATTTTTATTAATTTTTTAACATTGTTTAGCCTAGAGACAAACTTAGAGGCTTGTGAGCCATCTATTTCAAGGGCCCAAGCTTCCTCAATTACTCTAAAGCATGTTGGGTCTTGCAGATAGATCCCAAAGAATTTAAAGAGTTTAGCTCCATCTTTCCAGCATGGGGAAGTCCTCAGCAGGATAGGGCTATGGTCTGACCCTATTGGAGGCAGGTGGTTGACTATGGCTCTAGGGAATAAATCAAACCACTATGGGTTTGATAACACATGGTCAAGTCTGGCTTCTATGAAAGCATTGTCATTTCTCTTGTTGGACCATGTAAACTAATATCCCACAAAGCCCATGTCCATAAGCCCCGCGTCATCTATCAAATGTGTGAAGAATCTTTGTTCTTCAGAGCTTAACTTCTTTCCCCCTTTCTTCTCACTTTTAGTTAAAACAAAATTCATGTCTCCTATAACCATCCATGGTAAATCCACTGTGGCTGCTAGATTCTTGAAGTAGTTCCAACTAAGATGTTTTTTGATTTTATAGGGACATCCATAAACAACAGACATCAACCACTCAAAATTTCTAGATCTATCAGTAACAACCACATCTATTTGATTATCAGTACTATTGATCAATTGGATAGAGATTTTGGAAGACCAAGCAAGAACTAATCCTACTGCAGTACCAATCACTCCTGTGGGTTCAACAACAATCATGTCCAGGTATTGAAGCTGTTTGATGAAAGGTTTTATATAAGATTCATTATGTTTGGTTTCCTACAGAAATAGGATATCTGGGTTTTGATTTTTTATTAGGTTTTGAAGATGCAGTTTTGTATTTTTGTTTAATCCTTGACAATTCCATGCGAGTATATTTAGAGACATAATTTGATTTAGACTGTAATGAAAACCTAGTTTAGCACTTATAAAAATTGATTGTAAGATTTGATTGAGTGTTACCTGATTCTCCTCGAAGCTCCTTCCCTTATTGTTTGAGCTAGCGGCACACTGTACTGTGATTGAGTTCACAGTTCCCACCCATTTCTCATCCTGTGATTTGATGCAGCTTTTGAGGGAATGCATCTGAAGTTTCTCTCTGCTTGACTCCAAGTTTCTTTTCATGGTTGCAGGGGTCCATTGCTGAGTTGGGGTTGCTGTGGCTGTAACTAGGTTCTGAGTTATAGGAGTATGAAGGATGGATTGAGGAAAGGGTAGTGATGGTGGTTTGCTGGTTTGACTTGCAGCAGCATTGAAAGGTGAGTGAAGAGGGCTTTGGATTTGGGGTTTAGAATACTTCTCATTTTGTAACTGATCCATTTGGGTATCATTGTTGCTGGAAATGGTTTTGTGGTATAATTGATGAGGGAGTTTGATGGTAGAGCTTAGTTGAAAATCCATTTTAGTAACCTTAGCCTTTTGTTTCTTTTGCCTTTGAGCTGTTAAATGTAGCATAACTTTCATCAGTGCCTTCTCATAATTGGTTTTGAACATTCTAGTATCTAGCTTTACATTGGGTCTTATCTTTCTCATGCTCTGTCTCTTCTTGCCACCACCATTGTGTCCCATTTTGGGTGAGTTTGGTTTACCCTCTGTCTTCTCAGCATTGCCTTCTGCTCTTTTGTTTGTGATGTCATCTTCTCTATTCCCTTCTTCTGGGATTGACAGTTTTGAGTTTCCAATGGTCTTGCTAGGTGTCTTGTAAGCATCAAAATTATAGCTTTTCTTCCCTGTGTCTCTCTCTATGGTTAGTGTTGTTCTTCCTTTCATTCCATTACAAAAAGCCACCTCCTTATCACCTTCATTTGTCTTTTCTTTTCCTTTGATCTTTTGGGATGTATCAGCTGAGACTCTCCCCTTAACCTTTGTTAGCTGAATTCTTCTTGTGGGTCTAGTGTGTTTTTTGAAGTTTTCAAATCCTGGTGGTGGTTCAACAAAAACTGCATAATCTACCAATTGAAAAGGTGAGTTAGGATGTGTGGAAAAGTTTACCACTACAGGTGGACCATGATCAAATCGAAAGCTTCTTGATTTCCTTCCCCTCTTTTTGAAAACTCTTCCATTCTCATTGCCTATTCTTTGTATTTTGTGTGCTGGTGAAGAATCCTCCCCTTCTGATAAATGTATTTTAGAGTGTACATCTTCATTTTCTACTATTGTCTCATGAAGTAATACTCCTAGCTTAAAACTTGGACCTTTAGGCTCCTTTAGTATCATGACCTGCTCAGCAGCAAATCCAGCATCCTCCTTGTCCATATGTGAGCTACTTGCTTCTCCTGTGTGAGAGCTTGTTGGTGCAGCCAATAGATACTTTTTTGTGGCTTTGTAGGCTGCATTTGAGATTGCTTGCATTTGTTCCTCTACAAAGGCTTCATTCTCTTCCTGTTCTTCTAGTTCTTCCATTATGATGTCTTGGACTGTCTTGTGAATGTGTTGCTTGGGAGCACATTTTTTCTTTGGATGGTTTAGTATTCTACAGTGTTTGCAAAATTCTTTTGGGTGTTTATCAAAGAAAAGCTTTACAATGATAGGTTCTTTTTTCCTCATGTTGACTGGAATGTGGTCCCAGAGTTTATCATTGACATTTATCTCAACAAGGACTCTGGGACATGAGAGTGTTAGCTGACTTCTTGAGGGTTTTTCCACCATAAGGCAGGGAGCCATAAAGCTTGCAATATCATGAGGTATTTGTCCACTAGCACATTCAGGAGGGAGATCAATGAGCCTATCCCACATAGTAATGAGATCCATGTTTATTGAAGCAGTAGGAACTCCAAATACATATTCTTGGACCACCAGCAGGAAAGGACCAAATCCCCATAGGTTTCTTGATATGGCAAACTGTACATCAATTCTTGAGAGCAACTTGAAGACAAATATATTTTTTTATTTGCCTCTGAAAACTAGTGTACATTCTGGAGAGTAATCAAGCTGCCATACTTGTTGTACTATTTCTATTGCTTTTTCTTTCTTCAATTTGAACTCACAGTTAATCTTTGCAATGGTTTGAAGGTTTGATTGTTTTCTGCTTTCAGCTACTTGTTCTTCATTCATATTAAAAACCTTGTTGATATCCATATTTTTAAGCATATCCTCAGTAGAATCTGAGATATTCATTGATAACAGGTTGGGTGGTAGATTCAAACACTTAGAAGGTAAATTTGCAATGAAAGTTTTGAGTTTTTTACACCATGATACTGCTAACATTGTTACCAGAATAAAGAACCAGATCCAAAAAAGGCAGTAGAGACAATTTACACCAGTTTTGACTAAAAAGAAGGGTGACTCTTACAGTGAGACACCATACTCCCGTACATTGACCATATTAAACTGCCACATGCAGAACCTATTCACTGCAGAGCAGAGAAACAGATAGTAACATGTAGTAAATAAGCAGGTGGTTGGGGGGGGGGGGGATGGTGTGGAATTAGAATGAGAATAATTCAATGCAGGCAAGAGTTTGAAAGAGCATGGGCAGGGACAACAAACTGATTTGAAAGATGGTTGAAGTACACAATGAATGAGCTATAGGTTGAATCCGTAGACAGTAACAGGGAGGAGAGTTGAATGAGCTGAACAGTGTTGCTCATTAAAGCGATGTTGTACCGTTAGAAACTCATACTCTTGAAAGCGGAAAGCAAAGATGGGTTTGGAATGGTTTTACAGCTTGAAACTGTTTTTTATTTATTTTTGGAAGCACGATAGAAACTGGAGAAGCTTGAGCTACTTCAGATGAATACCCTGCAAAATATGCAAAGGTATTAGCACAAAATAGAGAAAGGACAGGGATTTACCTTAGCTTTTCATGTCTGCTAGCTCAGGGAGCTTGGGAGAACCAGCTGAGTTTTACTCTGCACGCATTTCAAGTCGGAGAAAAAAAAATTGGATGTGTCCCTCATGTTATTGGTTGCTCTAACATACCTTGCACCAAAACCCGCTCTAATTTATTGCAATGGTAGGTATCCCCACCGCTGATGAGATGAGTAGCTATAACAAAAATTACACCAACTAAGAGCACTAAAATAAACTATTGCAGCCGTTCTTATGATGCTTGACATTTTCAAGATCAACTTATTACGTTATAAGATATACAATATTATGTTTTTCCTTTCGTTCTTCTCTGAAGTAGCTCTTACTTACAAATACTAGCTCTTCAATCGTGCATCCCTATTGTTAGAAGGAAATAAATCGAAAAAGGAAGGACGAATTTATAACAAAGATTTTTTTTAGATTTTTTTGTAAGAAATATGCAGTTTCACGAGGCAATTGGTGATTAATGCTGAAGATTGGAACTGGATTATGTCGTCAAACGTCTTCAAGAGAAAGCACCAGCTGCAGTATCCGAAGCGCTGACTTATAGCAGACAACTCGCTTGTAGCGGAGCGGATAATGAACCCCTCTGTTTGCGGAAAATGGGTCATATGACCAAAACCCATAAAGTATGGGAGTAGTGGACAAGCAAACTATGGGTCTGGGTGAAAAAGACACAAGAAAATTTAGTCATCTATACCCTTACTTTAAAATTTATTTTTTATCATATCCTTTCTCTCTCCTATTTATTTCCCCTCTCCAATTTAAAATTAATCGCGAGAAAAGTCACAACTTCCGAAATATAAGTCGGATTTTAATGAAATTTATATTTTTTTGGAAAGGGCTCGAAATTCTCTACGAAACAAGATCCATTGTTGATATGAAATTCGAAAAAAAAATATTTATTTTAAGACAGGCCGAGGATACATTATGCACCCAGGTGCAACTTGACCAAAATTTATTTCCTATAAAAATATGCATTATGCACCCAGGTGCAACTTGGCCAAAATTTATATCATATAAAAATATGCATTATGCATCCAAGTGCAACCTGGCCAAAATTTATTCTCTATAAGAATATGCATTATGCACCCAGGTGCAACTTGACAAAATATTTTTTCTATAAGAATTAAAAACATATACATTATACACTCAGGTGCAACCAACCAAAACTTATTTCCCGTCAGAATTTATATATTGTGCACTTAGGTGCATCTTGTGTACTTAGCGGATAAATCTAGGTTTATCCTAGTAATTCTTGATACACAGCCAAAATTATTAGTTCATGATCTGGAACAATAAATCTGCCACCATTACCATCACATTCACTGTCAAAGCATCAACCAAAAACAAGTATTAAATAAGAAAAATAAGAAAAACACAAATTTCTATAAAAATATGCATCATGCACCCAGGTGCAACTTGGCCAAAATTTATTTCCTATAAAAATATGCATTATGCACCCAGGTGCAACCTGATCAAACATTTTTTTCTCTAAGAATATGCATTATGCACCCAGGTGCATCTTGTGTACTTCATGGATAAATCTTGGTTTATCCTACTAATCACCTGTAATATATTATGCGCAACCAAAATCACCACTTCATGATGTCAAAACAGTAAATCCAGCACCATTACCATTAATTATATACACCATTAAAATATCAACCAAAAAGAAAATAGGAGGAACAACAAAGAAAATTTTAAAAAAAAATACATTATGCACTCGGGTGCATCTAAACTAAAACTTATTTTTATGTCAAAGTATATACATTATGGAACGAGTTTAGTTTAATTCCTTAATCCTGAAAATAGCTCCTTCCGAGCATAATTTCATTCAATCATATAACGACATCCATTTAACATTCATGACTACTAACCATGGATCAATTTGACATTCATGACTACTAACCATGGGTCCATTTGACGTTCTAAATTCCAGATCAGGTTAAGACAAACACGAGTTTTCATTTTCATTCGAAATGAATGTATCTGTGTTAGTTGGAAATCTATACATTTGACAATTTTGATCACAACCTTCAACTGAAACTGTGTACCATCTAATAAATTATATGAACCACAATGTTTGACTAACTAAGGAGACCATCATCCACGGTTGCAATCAACTAAAGTATCAATTCGTGCCCAAACAAATATCTACAAAAAAACAAAAAAAAAGTCCAAGTAACGAATTTCAGAATTTCTTCTCGACTAAAAAATTTACGATCAAGCCAACCCCACCCACCGCCGCCAACTGACCTTCCATTCATTATGATCAAACCAATTAATGATCATATCCAATGGTTACAATTACAATCTCGGGTAAGGTAAGAACACCAATTAAATTTATCCATTTTTACAATCTCGGGTAGGGTAAGAACACCAATTAAATTTAGGGCCAATTACAAAATGGTCATACTTTTGTTAATTCATTTACAAAATAGTCATACTTTTGTTTTTGGTTTACAAAATGGTCATATTTTGCCCGAGATAACAGTTGGGGAAAAAAACGGGGTTACTTGTCTCCAAAATACCCTCCCTATAAACTCAAGTTACTGTTAACCATGGTTAAATTATCACACGTGCAGCTGCTGCCATTGACCAACACACACGTGGAAATAGCTGACGTGGACGTTCCGATTAGCAGGAACAAAGTGACACAAGGTATATCTACATTTTTATGTCCTCTGCCATGCATGGATACACTTGCAATTGATCCCGTTCTTTAACCTTATACTTGGATATAGCAGGAACAGGTGATGATGGAGCCTTGCAACTAGAATTAGTGGTGTTGTTGTGCCATATTTTCACCCAAAACTCTTGGAATCTCAAGAATAACCACAGACCATGGTAGCAGCTTCTTTTTTGGTTTAGTTGAAACAAACTCATTCTCCCAAACTTTAAAACAAAAACCATTTTCCTGCACTATGAGCTCTCATCCAACCTGCAATTCCAATCAGAGATCAACCCATTCTCTATTCTACCAAACTTTGAAACACACAAACACGACTTAAAATTGCATCATTCATCATCGAATACAACAGCAGCAGCATCACTTTCCTGACTGTATCAACGGCATCAGCTTGAGTATGTAGCTTTTCAAGTTAATCAAAACAATTATCACCCCCAAAGTACTTTTCACAAATTCTCTGTAGACTTCAATACCAAATTCTTCAGTACCAGAAACTAGATTTCTAAAATCACCATAGTTCACAATCAAATTACCAAAACATAACCTTATCAGTAGCACAAATTTCACCCTAAAACTTCTAATTGGATTCTTCACATATTTCCTGCACAGACACACAACAAAATTCAATACATAATCAATTAGTAACAGATAAAATACCCAATTTTCCCTAATTAGGGTTTATGTAAAAACAAAAAAAAACAAAAAATCGTTAAATTAGGGTTCCTGAAATCTAATTAGTAACAATACCTAATTTTTCCTAATTAGGGTTTATGAAAAAACAAAAAAAAACAAACAAAAATCGTTAAATTAGGGTTCCTGAAATCTAATATGAAATTGAGGGAATATGGTTATGAATACCAACCTCATTATTTTCGCGAACATAGTGACGATCTCTTCTAAGAAAAGCACTGTATTGAACAACCAGTTACCTTCTTTGCTTGAAAATCCTCACACAACATCAAAACCATGGACACGAACTATGTAATCTATTAACAATCTCCATATTCAGTGAAATTGACTCGAAAATTCTCCATATTCAGTAAATCGCCATGTTTGCAGAGCTCTGATAGTAGAAAACGAGAGAGAGAAGCGGCTGCAAAAAATGGAAAGGTAATGAAACCCTAAACTGTTATACACTGTGTTTAGTTCGGCCCTATCTTGTCCGTCTAAAGATTCCTCGAGATATAACGGACACCAGATTTACGGCTGTTATAGTAATGGCATCATATCCGTCTAAATGATCCTCGACATCAATATTAACAAGATCTATGGATACAGATTCAGTGTAGTTAGGTTAGGGATGGACTTGTAATTTTACCAGGTCATTTAACTCTGACTTGGTGGGACCACCTGAGTTAACCAAACAGATAACGGAAGTGTGACTCTTTTGTAAATTGTTTGTAACTGTATGACCATTTTGTAAATCGGGTCATAATTGTAGGACTGTTTTGTAGATTTTCCTTAAACTTATTCATTTTTAATATAACCAAATTCATCAAAATATCTCACCCTCCATCTCTCTAACACAAGCAGATTCAAGAACCAAACGTATTAAAATAACATACAGTCGAAACGAGTGTATAAAAATAATCTCTAGTAGGCTGATGGAACCAAGAGAAGCAACCAACAGAGGAAATTTGATTTTGATTTGCATATGGATAGATGGTGTTGGCGAAAGTTAAATCTAGGGTAAAAAATAATAGCAATGCCGAGATTCTCTAGCTAAAAAATCATCAAAATCATGTTGAGACACGATCGTGGATTAGTTTCTAGTAAGCAGAGGTAGTGGAGGAGAAGACTCGACAACAATGGGTATATTGAGACGACCAAAGAAGAGAGGGTATATTAGTCACATGTGCTAAAAATAGGTTGTAATAATTGGATCATATATCCAATTTGGATATTTAAAAAGTATCTTGAAGAATCTTGGCATTAGACAAGTGCCAATATTTTACTTGTCTATTAGACCCAAGAATTCAAATTCAAGGGCTAATTAACCAAAAAACTGTTTGCTTGACTTATCATGTACGAGCTTTCCTTATTAAATCGAAAATGAAAGCGTTAACTTTCTCATTATAAGAAAAGAAAGAAAGCGATCTCCTCCGAAAATCTCAATAATTCATCATCTGTTAAAGCAGTCCTTAACCAGAACAAAAGCTCAACCAACCGTCTTCTTCATCTTCTGTCTCCTCATTATTTTCAAACTCGTAACCACAGTCGGTTCAGGTACTCTAACATTAATCACTTCACCAACTCTATAGTTTAATACGTTAAAATGTTATGATTAGTGTGTCCCTTCAAAAACCCAAGCTCAATCGCCCATATTTAACTATTCTCGTATGTTTGGCTATATCGATAATTATTCATGTTCATTTTTTACTTTTGCAGCTCACGATACGAGGTATACTAATATCTCAAGGAAGTTGCTGGGTCGAGTACCAGAAAAACAATATTCAATCCATTCACCACGTTCAAATTTTTTCCACCATAACCGTGCCCCTCCTGCTGCTGCTGCTCCTTATATTTGATTTTATCAATGTTATTAATGCACTACGTCCCTACTGCACCATGTCTTCCCTTAATAGTGATACAACATGATGTGATTCTTGTGACTGCTATTTTTCCCATAGCCTATGTAATATGGACATCTCAGAGAATCGAATACTAAGAAGTAATGATATCTTAGTTGAACTGATAATGCTTACTAATAAATGGTACTCAAGATAAGATCAATAGTAAAGACAAGCACAATAATAATGTAAATGCTACTAAGTTATCGAGAGACACAAGGATTTACGTGGTTCGACTATCGTTTACATCCACGGGGTAATGAGTGATGAATTTGTATTAAGTAGTGGTGTTACAACGATCTTAAATGTTTCCCAAAGTAATAAAGAGAACTCAAGCTTGAAGTTAATACTTAAGTTATAGACATTAAAGAGGTATAAGTTTAAGACTAGTTTTTCCTTGGTGAATTGAATGCCTTCATTTGTTGGTGAGGCTCTATATTTATAGTGCTTCGGTGCAAGGAACATCTTTGTTGTCTTTAGATCCATTGATAATTGATGTATCCTCTGTACGTCTCGTACCTTCGTCAACCGCACGTCTTCTCTAGTCGGGCTTTGCCACTTCAGCTCGCCCATGTGCCCTTGAAGATTGTTCAGCATTAGTCAAGTTTGTACTTTCGTTCACTGTGTGCCTTCGCCAGTCAAACACTGCCATCTCGTCCTTATCCACATGCAAAGGTTTTGCTTTATTGCATTTATTGCTGATTGGATATGTCAGCTACCTTTGTCCCCTCGCCAGCTGCCATATCCTTGTAGACTAGGGTATATCCTTTTCATCTTCACCATCGAGGTTAGTCTCCTCGAGATAAGATAAAGTGGATGGAGAAAGGATTTGCCACTCCTCGGGATCCTGTGTATCACTGGGGCTACTCTGTTATCTTGCACACGACCGCCTAATATCGTGACACGTGTAGGAAGAATTATTTATTGGTATTCACAATTCTGTTGGGACTTTCAGTCTCCATTTGCAGACTCTTTTCATCATTCAAGTACAAGTAAAAAAAAGATTCCCTCTAGTAAACCAGTACTTATCAGTTTATTTTTATTTTATGGGAAGGATGATAAAGCTCCCACCAACTAATTTTTTTATATGTTGTCATTTGTTAAAGTATAAAGTTGATTCTAATGAACTACGAGGGTAACCATTGGTGGAACCAACACAGGTCACAGGCCAATTAAGTTGGACATATCCTATACTTTAGGTAGGAAATGGAGAAAAAAAATGAGGAAGAAAGCTAAATGAGCCAGTCAAGGGGGGCAATTGCTTAATTAGTACCATGATCGGTGCCCTTCACATCGGAAGAGGTGCACAAAAATAACAACTTTTGCTACAAAAACTACCTGCACCCATCTCCCTGTTCCTTGGACAATCACAAACTCTCGTTGGACGTATTATTGGGGTTCAGAGCCATCTACACATACTAATAATGCGGAAAACAAACTAGCCAACAAGAAACACTTGATCTCTCGGATTGCTCCATGAACCTCACTACGATCTATGATAAGAAGAAGAGAAAGAGAACCAAACAGATGCAAGCCATAAACAAAAGCAACAAGAAATAAAATACTCACGGATTTAACGTGGTTCAACAATATACACGATATGTGAATATTGTATACATCCACCAAACGGCTACGACCTCTTTATTTATTATAGAACCACCAACTGAGAATCACACAAGTATTGAATAATCAATTAATAGACTCACCACAATGTGACCGAACACAAGAACTCTCACAAACGCCCTATAAATCCAAAGTAGTGTCTTCACGCATACGAGATAATGTTTACCACATTATCAATCACAACGAGACGATCTTCTTTGCACACCCTGACATAGATTACCCTGGACGCCTTCAGCTCAACACCAATAATCTAATCCAGCACCACCAAGATGATCTTCTCCTCAACAAGATGTCTTACCAACATCTCCATATGAATACTCCATGACGACATATCTTTCAACATCGATAAGCATTCCATAAGCACCATAATGATGTACTCCTTCCACCATTAATGGTTTCTCATATGCACACCAAAAGGTGGGATGAATTTCTCACATCTCTAATGAGAATTTCCTTGAAAATTCCATAGTTAAAATTCATAGCCTATATCTCCTTTTATAGGAGTAATATTACTTATCCTACAAGAATAAGGTTTCCTTAACTTAGCTATTAAGGTCCTAGAATTTATGATCAAGTAAACAATTAAGAGTTATCTAAAAACTCTTAATTCTAACCCTTATTAATCACCGACCAAATTTAGGTTTTCCCAAACCCAAACTTACCGACCCAAAACCAAGTTTGACTTATTTCAAACTTAACACCGACTTTAACCTACAATTCTCCACCTCGGATCATGCATTTATGCATGAGACGATCAACTTGTTATCCCTCTATCTTCTGAACATCGATTGCATCATCATTGGTTTCCTACATATCCTCAATAGGAATCAAACCAAAATGTAGTTCACCCAAATTGTTCCGTAGAACCTCCACCATAAGAGAGCAAACCAAACTTGAACGTCACCAAATCAAACTTAACAATCCAACCTATCGGTGATTATACAAATCTCCACCACGGAGAAAAATATTGAACATCTCACCAACCATCATCATATGATCACCCGTTATGCAACATCTTGAGAAAATACACCTTACTCCTTTATGTTCACAACTCCACATTGATTGGCATCATTATAGTTGTATTGCATTCCAACTCAATCAGATCATACACGATCGTCTTCCATATGCTACCTTCGAACTTGGTTACAGTCATTATGCCCCCTTGAGCCTTTGCCACCTTTGAACTTGTTCCATACTACGAACACAACTCCGTCTTGACTGGCCTTGCTCCACCTGAGTTAACGTTCCGCTATTCTGAGCCACTAACTCCAAGTTGCGCACCACATCCGTTATGGTTGACATCCATAACTACTCGATCACCAAATAAAACTACCATAGTAGCCTCCATGCGTCTGCCCTAAGCATTACCTTAGCAAAACCACAATATTCATTTTTGTCTCTAAACTCCAGCCAAGTCAATTGCTTCTTCAAACAACTGATTACACACATGCTCTCTCCACGAGCATGTCCACCAAAGCGAGTTAATGAGATACTTTGTGTTAGTTTATATAAAACCAACCTTTATGTTAGCGTCCAAGAAACTAACCATCTTATATGTACCAAAGCATATTGAGCATGACTCTAACTGCGCACCAAATACAACCAATCCATGGATCATTATCACTGCGTGCCAATCTCGAGCTCATCTCTATGAATCTTTATTTACCGAGAATATCTCCTATTGGATCATGATTCTACGACCATATATCACCAATTGAGTTCTACTCATCCATGAAAGCTCATCATATCTTCGACCAATGCATACATACTTGGAAAATGTCCAGCTTCACAGAGATTTTGACAACTGACACACCAATTTCTACACCTCTTTAGCAACCTCACCGGGCTTCGACAACAATGTCCTTTTACAGGCTTTAACATAATTGTCAAGATAGTATTTTATCAATTTCTTAGCAAGCATGTAGTTTCGACTTCATGAAAGTCAAACCATAACATAATCAGACTCGGATAGAACTGTGACTATCGTCGAAGATATTATTGTTATTGTCGTAACGATACACAAGGTCACACATTCTGTCTTGTGCATATCCCTTTCTCAATCTTGGTCCAAACGTACACCAACGTTTCGTAAACTGATAATCCGTCCTTCACTCGAAGACCCAATCACACACAACCATAATCTGAAACCTTTGGTAACTTCCTCAAGCTCCAAGCAATTCAATACGTTGTTGTGTTTATCTTCTCATGCTACGTAGAGAAAATAACTTGACGGAAACTATATCGTTGCTGAACCAAAATTTCTCAATATAAATCTCTACCTTCATCTCCACAAGCTCTGTAAATATTAAAGTCATAATTTCAATAACTGTAGTAGACGAGCAAACCTCAACTATTATCATCGCTATAATGTAGCTCTCTCCAACAGAAAGTCTCACACTGATCATCTGGAAATCGAATAGCCAATAGAAAATAAAGGTCGACAGAAAAAACACGCCAAAATCGCAGCCCTGCCAAATTCATGTATTGTGTTTTCTCCTCAGTAGTATGCGCTAGTTACATAGCCACACCACCATACATATTCTGTAGTATTGTATCTTTATTCTTTAAACTCTTGAAGTGTCCAAGCAATACTTTTTTAATTCCTCACAACGGGTCTTCACCAAGGTAGGAACGTATCCGTAAACAAATAGACCAACCTGTTTCTCCCAATGGTCTTACACTTCAACCAACTCCGATCAACTTCAAATGGTGTATAACCAAACAACTCTTCGACTAAACGTCATCGACAAGAATCAAAAGATCACAAACTATCTAGCTTCTCCATCGGAAATAGTACGAGAAAAACTCCAAAAAACATTTTTCTACCCGACACAGTGTCAAACTTCAACGATCAAAGTCCCATAACTATTTGTAGCCACACGCTTCAAATACTACGGCTGAAACTAAAACTCTTCACATCTGGAACCTATCAAACTCTGGCCAACGATAAATACTTCCAAAACGAAACCTATTACGAGATTTCCCCAAATCCTTAATGTAACAAACAACTAACGCAGAACGAGTATGAATTCATCTTCACATTCTTCAACTTCAAGTTAAAGACAAGCAACAACTTGATCCAACTGATGACGAATGATAGGTAAATTATTGTTTCCCTTGGTTTGGAACAATAATGAGACTTTGGTATGCTTATATTCCATCTTTACTTCCACAAACATACAAACCAATATTTGTATCCCAACTAGGATATTCTTGTCATCTTGTGTCTTTCCAAGTAAATACCAATTAATTGAAAACCAATTTACGCAGGTCTTTCAAACAGTTTAAGAATATAGTACGAAGTATAAAGAATAAATAAACTTACTTGAAGTCATGTATAGGATTTATGCTCCAATAAGTATCAATGTCAAATCTCAAATGTAGAGCATCACAAACATCAATACCATATATCTTGGCCATATCAAATGCAGATCGCCTGATATAATCTCATTCCTTCAGAAGTACACTTTACTTTGATTTGTTCCCAAAAATGATGAAATCAAAGCTCATATTTACTTGAAAACATCAAACTCTGCATCTTCGGTAGCTGTAACATCAAATCCTAATATACTTGATGAAACCAAATCCTTCGTCTTCAAAATTTTCTGCCAACCAGAAAACCTAAAACTTTTCTCTTCAATTCTTCTATCCAACCTAAAGCTCTGATACCAATTATATATTGGGGTTCAGATCCATCTACACATGCTAATAATGCGGAAAAAAACAAGCCAACAAGAAACACTTGATCTCTCGGATTACTCTATGAACCTCACTACGATCTAGGATAAGAAGAAGAGAAAGAGAACCAAACAGATGCAAGCCATAAACAAAAGCAACAAGAAATAAAATACTCACGAATTTAACGTGGTTCAACAATATACACGATGTGTGAATATTGTCTACATCCACCAAACGGCTACGACCTCTTTATTTATTATAGAACCACCAACTGAGAATTACACAAAAATTGAATAATCAATTAATCGACTCACCCCAATGTGACCGAACACAAGAACTCTCACAAAATCCCTATAAATCCAAAGTAGTGTCTTCACCCATACGAGATAATGTTTACCACATTATCAATCACAACGAGACGATCTTCTCTGCACACCCTGACATAGATTACCATGGACTCCTTCAGCTCAACACCAATAATATAATCCAGCACCACCAAGATGATCTTCTCCTCAACAAGATGTCTTACCAACATCTCTATATGAATACTCCATAAGGACATATCTTTCAACATCGATAAGCATTCCATAAGCACCATAATGATGTACTCCTTCCACCATTAATGGTCTCTCATATCCACCCCAAAAGGTGGGATGAATTTTTCACATCTCTAATGAGAATTTCCTTGAGAATTCCATAGCTAAAACTCATAGCCTAGACCTCCTTTTATAGGAGTAATATTACTTATCCTACAAGAATAAGGTTTCCTTAACTTAGCTATTAAGGTCCTAGAATTTATGATCACGTAAACAATTAAAAGTTATATAAAAACTCTTAATTCTAACCCTTATTAATCACCGACCAAATTTAGGTTTTCCCAAACCCAAACTTACCGACCCAAAACCAAGTTTGACTTATTTCAAACTTAACACCGACTTTAACCTACACGTATTAGTGAGTTTGCTGAGTAGGCAACGGTGTGCCTCATTTTTTGGCAATAAGTTTCATTTGGTCTCTAACAATGTTACTCCTTAACTCCTCGCATTTCTTATCTCTTGCTTACAGAAAGAAGGTTTTCGTGTCTTAGTTTATTGCAAAAAATATCCCCAAGGCCCCATAATACTGAGGAGTGGAGCCTTAACATAAATTACATTACCAGGAGCACCAAAATAAATTGTTGCAACCTTTCTTATACTGCTCGACATAATTTGAAGATAGAGATAGAGATCACCATGATATGAAAAAACTTTGTGTAGCAATTATTCAAGAAAATGAAACTACATAATAGAGATAGTGACAGAGAAGCCACTATATTTGCTCCACTATATGAAACTTTTATAGGAGTATTTTTCAAATTCCGAGTTTCAAGGTCTATTTTTATGGACCAGGTTTTAAAATTAATTAGACCCCAAAATAAGACGCTAACCACCCATCCCCTAATGTAGAAATTAACGCTTAATCCCTTTTTTAGTGGGCTTCGGACGCTCTAGTCCACCCCTCTCAAGCCTGGTACTCTCTGATCCAAATTTACCTAATCTTAAACGAGTTCGTCCTTATTTGAACGATTTGGTCCAAAACTTATTTTTTTTGTGACAAAATTGACCTTCATGTATAAACCAGGATATGGACAAAATTCATTTCTTCATTGTCCTGTGACGACAAACCTCTGTAGCGAAAGCGAAAATGATTTAGGGTTCATCACGTTTCAGCTCGATTATCCGAAGGTTTTGTACAATGTTAATTTGTATATGAGATCTAAGTTAGATCATCGAATCTCTCCACAAA
The DNA here is from genome assembly GCA_023531105.1 of Papaver atlanticum. Taxonomy (NCBI): domain Eukaryota; kingdom Viridiplantae; phylum Streptophyta; class Magnoliopsida; order Ranunculales; family Papaveraceae; genus Papaver; species Papaver atlanticum. The sequence goes on from JAJJMB010007130.1 coordinate 1,462,543, forward strand.
ATCTACCAGATCTCAGGTAATTCCAAATTCTTTTTTTTTTCCAGTTTTGGGGAAATTTTTCGGTTATCGTTTGACTCTTTTAGTTTTTGTTTGATGATTCTGAGAACTAAAGATGATGAAGACTCATGATGATCCGACCGATTAAAAGTTTAGACTAGAAAGCCGATTCTCTTGTTAAACAGGTTCAATATTCTTAATTCCATCTCCTAATCTCTTTGTGTTGTTTGAATTTCACCTAATTGTACTGTTTTTTTTTTTAATTCAGTAAGTGGTTATTTAATATTTTGTTGTTAGAGATAGATTGATCCTTGATCATTGACGTAATAATTTGTAGACAGAAAATTTGTGTATAATTTCTAAGATAAAATACATTGATAATTAGGTGATTAGAAATCGACATTATAACACGTACAATGTAGGCATTACATTATTGTATTGTTGTTCTGCTATGAACAACGGAATTAGAAGGTGGTTGAAGAGATCGAGTTTGGTAGAGAATGGATTACGATATAGTTTTGGTTTTGCTTATGAATGTGGAATGTTGATTTGATACAGGGAAGGAGAGATGACATGGGTTAGAACAACACCACAACCTCATCTCTGCCATCTGTGTTTATATATGTTGTTCTTTTGTATTTATATATATATATCTGTATTCAAGGTTGAGGCATTCTTCTTGAACAATCTGTGTTTGTGTTTCAATTATGATATTCTTTATTATCTCTTACCATTGATTCAGTCTTGGTTTTGATTTTTAATTTCAATGATTTGGTTTGCGGATCATGTTTTAGCTTTTAGGTGTCATCGTGTTACTAGAGATTAGTAAATTAAAATGTAAGCGTCTGCAGATCATCTTAAATTGCTTTTACATCTACAATAGTCTCATGCTTATTGCAGATTCGTTATCCATAAGCATAGGGACTTGAGCAGTGAACACCAGGTGATGTTGGCTTTGATTTTTATGGCCTTGAAATGTCTGGATGTGGAAATGGATATAGATCAAGTGCTCACACTCTATCTCTGTCTCTCTACTTCTCTCCATCTCCGAATAAAGGTAATCTCATTTTGTAAGATTCACATTAAAAGAACTTCCTTAAGTTGGAAAGTATAAAGTCTTCATCATGGTTGATGAATTTAGCTGTGTACAATAATGCAAGAGGGTGAGTTTTTTTTTTGCGGTTTAGCCGTTCATTGCAAGCTTTCTAGTGGTAGTTATGATGATTAATGTGATGGAAAAATGTTAGGATGTATAAGTATACTTATTGGTGATTCGAAAAATGTTAAAACATTCAAAACCTTAGTACACATTCAGTCTCTCATTGAGTAATTAGGAGAACCTGGCTCTAGACTTTATGCCCCCATTATTACTGCCATAGGGCCGCTTCTTATCTATGAGGTATTGGACTCCTTCAATTCAAAGATGTAAGTAGTAGGAATAATAACCTAATTTTTATATCAGATCTCACTTTAATTTGATTTTTGGTTTTGATTTTTGTGCATCAGACTCGAAATCTGTTATGATTTTCGTTGATTTGTATTAGCAGGTTAAAAAAATTGTAATTCATTTGGTGTTGTTTAATTGTGAATGTGTCTGTAGTAGCTTAGGAATTTATGGTATATTTGCTTATAAGAAACCATGAAAAATTTGTGTAAAATATTACTTTTCCATTCTTGTTTTTATTTTTCTTTTAGGTTCTGAAGTTGTGATACTCAAAAATCACATTTTGCTATGTAACTTCTCTGAGTAGTTTTAATTACGTTATGCATTGAAATTGTGGAATCTAGTAGGAGATAAAAATGATACTACTGAATAATGAGAATGAGTCATCACTTATCAATGGAATTCTGGTTTTGCTTACACATACCCTGGCCCGGAGATCTGACACACATACAAATACATTTCCCTTATGACTTCACCCAATAAGAGATCATTGTGGCACAAGCACGAGGCCGTTGATAATCATTCTGAGATTTCTATTTCATTTTTACTCCTGTCATTGGTGGACCAATTTGCAGTAAGTACTCAAATTCGATTTCAATTAGACTAATCTTTTCAAGGATTTTTTCATTAAAACCAGAGTATGGTTGTATTTATAATCCATCTTAAGTTCTTCTTATGCAGACAGCCTGTATTTGTTGTGTCTAAGCAAATACAAATGGAGGAAGGAAGCCAAATGAATTAATTAACGCCTCCTTTGGTATGTCTATTACTTTGTCCCACTAAAGACTTGTTTCACCTAAAGATCAGGTTTTCGTCTAATTAAAGTAGAGACCCTCTTTCATTTATGTGTACCTATATATTTAACACAACCACAACTTAAATGATTGATGATGACTTGCAATTAAGCATGTAAGTGCTAATTCCGGTTCAAAATTTTCATTTATGTGCTCACTACGCATTTATGTACCGGCTATACGCGGTGTACATAGAAGTGCACTTTTTTTTGTCCTTGTTATAAGAGGTGTATATGCTTGTACACCATTTATATGACTTCTTGTATATTCCACATGGACTATTTTTTGTTTTACATATGAAAAACTTGGCCTTCCTCTGTGATGAAATGGGTATCGTAACGATCTTTATGACTTATTGCAGATATATTACCTCATGTTATTGTATGCTTGCATTAATTAATTGGGATAAATAAGGGTAGATTCATTTATTCATTTCTCTTCTTTTTTTTTCCAGAAATGGCCGAGAACAAAGGTCATGACTACTAATCTGGATGGTGGGAATTCTTTTTTGGGTTCCAAAATTGGAAGCCGAGACGCAAAACGAAACATTTAAAAGGTATTACTTAAGAATTTCCACCCTTATATTTGTTTCTTTTATTTTGCATCCTGGTTATTCATTTTTTTGTTGATAAGTACATAACTATATAAAAGCAATCCAGATTCCTGCACCTTTAGTATTATCGCGTTCCTATTTTACTCAAACTAAAAGCTCTAAATGTGTGTTACGATGTGTACATAGTTGTACACATGCTGAAGATTAATGTGTACATAATTATACACCTGTTTATTGGATGCGATTTCTAGGTGTTGATCGACAATTCAGGAATAATCTTTGGTTAATGTTTAATCCTTCTACTGGTAATTATTACTCGTATACTTTTGTTTTGATTTCCAAATTTTAATTCGGCATGCAAATTTGATAATGGTAGACTGGAATTTATATCAACAGGTGAAACACTATCGTTGGATCGCAATTCAAGATTTGTTATGAGGTCAGTACCATCTTGGCTTTTGTTCTTTTTAATCATTCACTTTGTCTTAGCTCTGGATAACTAAACTTGAAAACTTTTTATACATATATGGTGCAAAGAAATTTGTTTCCACTAAACTCTCTACTTGCAACTCCCGTTGAGAAATTTCATGTGAAATTACTTAGATTAACTACTTGTTTAGGATATGCCCAATTTTGTGTTTTTTTTCTTTCTTTTTGTTGTAGACTTTTTATGTGTAGACGATTCAAGTTGTTTATGTGTATAAACTTCTGCATTTTGTTTCGTCTCATGAATATACGACATGTTTTGTGTATGCGGATGTTAGATTTTCTAGATTTTGTACATGGGTACATGGTGTACACTACTGTCCTGTCTCATTGATATATGGCATGTTTTATGGGTATGGATGTTGGATTTTCATGATTTTTGTAGATGTGTACATGGTGGTACACCACCATGTGTACATATTTCTACACCTATAATATAAGTGTACATTGTTGTACACATATGACATAAATTACATGTGTACATAGTATCCAATTTTAGGACTCTTAATCAAGTTTTAGTGAACAATCTTTTTCACATAATATAAACACAGGCCAAGTGCAGCAGTAAGTTAAACTAAAACCCAAAGTCGTTGAGGAACTAGATCTGATTCACATAATATAAACACAGGCTTGCTAATGTATCAATCTAGCCAAATAATCATATCTACTGTATCTTTATAAATGTTGCTTCTATTTGACCACTGGAGCTTCCATCAACGGATGCAACCCAAATTGGCAACAACCTCTCGAATCTCGGTCAGATATACAACAAAAAAGATCATTCAACAAAAGTATTGGTAAGCATATATTCTTAAAAGTACGTAAGAATTAACCGATGTATTTTCTTGTACATCAGTTATATGGGTGCATATAAAAGTGCACCTTTTTTTGTGCTTGTTACAGGTGTATACATATGCTTGTACACCTTGCTCTTGCTCTTAGAGCTTCAATGGAGGAAGAGAGGGAAAGAAAGGACGCTGTTGCAAGGGATGCAGAAGAAAAATGAGGTGGACATGCTTCAAGTTCACATGATACAACTATGACTGAAAACACTGGCATTATGTCTGATGGAGCTAATACAGGCGATTTGATGGCAAGTCTCATGCTTGTTACTGGTTGTCCTGGGGTTGAATCTATGGTTAGAAACAGGATGCAGTTTATGATTGTACATGAATTAGAAGATGTGGTTTTCTGCAGTGAAGGAAAGATGTGTTTTGTTTGATTAGAGTTTATGCCTGCTCGAGTCTGAAAGAAGATGGTGTTACTGAGATTTCATGGGTGTTAGAACTGTTGATTTGATGAATATGAGATGGAGACAGTGCTGTTACTTTGTGTGATTTAGAGTATGCAGTGAGTAAGCTGATAACGAAATGAAGAGCGTTGTGTATTGTTGCTGGCCGAGCAATTACAGGGTATGGATGAGCTGCAGCTCGCTATGAAGCAATTGCAGGTGATGCTATGGGAAATTTGGAAGAATGGGTTTGCTTCTATGTTGCAGTACAAAGAATGGTGCAGCTGAGTAACTGGTGCTATTGAGATGGTAGAACTCTGAAGTGGTGATCTGGTGAATAATTATGAAATGCCGATGGAATTGCAAAGATGAAATCTGAAATGTGTGATGTTAGTGGTACTGAGGAGCAGGAATTTATGTTGTTGTTGGATGGGTAGTGTTGCTGTAGAGAAGTGCAGCTAAGATTGGAAAGCTATAGAAACGGATAAAAAAATTGAGTTGAATGGTTGAGGTGTTGTAGTTGTTTGCAGCAGCAGTGTTAAGAGTGGTTGAGCGTTGGAGCTGGTGTTGGTAATGAGTTTGGGTTGTAAACAGGTTATATTTTTGTAGATGTGTACATGTTTGTACACCAATGTAAACTAAGTTTTTAAAAAAATGAGAATTATATAGTCATATGGGTACTCTTTTTGTAGCTCTCGGAAAGAGCTTTCCGAATATATAAAATTTGCGAATTTTGGACAAACGGTTCGAAAGATAAATTGATTTTAATTCTTTTTTATATTATTTAAAACTGCTGACATTATCATGAGTCACTTTGGACTAAACTGCAAATATTTGGACTAAATTGTAAACCAGAAGGTTATTTGTGTACTTTTCATAAAAAAAAGACTAATTTGTACCTAGTTGAATGGGTTAGGACTAAATAGTATATTTGGATGGGATTTTGGACTAAACCGTATTTTTCCCAAACACAGCACGGCTATCTTCCAATTCACTTAGCATTCCGACACTGTCATCCACACAGTGGTTAATTCAAATTTTGATGTCGACTCTCTTTTCTCATCCACAAATTCATGTTGATCTTTTTCATTCGTCAACGAAGGTGTGAACTGTGAAGTATCGTTCGCTGACTCATTGCAAACAATTCCACTTGTAGCAAATATAAGTCCAGGACGAACCCACTTATTATGTATGGGCTTTCGTTATTAAGTCGAATATGAAAGCGCTCTTATTCTTAAAGAAAAAAGAAGAAAGAAAGCTAGATCGTTGTTCTCTAGCTAACTTCTCCATGGCATATTCATTCTCTGCCAAAGCAATGGAGTCCTTAACCAGAAGCTTCTTCATCCTATGTCTCCTCATTATTTTTAAGCTCGTAACTACATTCAATTCAGGTACTTTAAATTAATCACCTCACCATATATATTTTATACTCACTTAATGATATGATTAGTATTGGTTTTTGTGTCCCTCTGAAAACCTCTGTCCGGAGAATTCTGGTATATAATTGATTATTCATGTTTGTTTATTTAATTTTCAATAATTTGCAGCTCAAGTAGACAATAAAATGATTTCTAATGTTCCAAGGAAGTTGCTGGGACGAGCGCCAGAAATAAAGTATCCAATCCGTTCACCACGTTCAAATTGGTTGCACCGTAATTTTGCCCCTGAAGAGCCTGGTCTTCCTCCTATAACATTGCGCATTCCTGCTCCTCCTCCTCCTAGGCCCCTAGTGCACCATGTCTTTCCTTGGTACTAAATGATGTGATTAGTAGGGTCCGCAATTCAGTCTCCGTTTGTAAACTCTTCCGATGATTCAAGAAAATTAGTTTTATTGTCTTGTAAAGCACTACTTATTATTGCAATTTATGGAAAGGATGATGATAAAGCTCACACCCTTTTAAACTATCTATATATTTTCATCATATGTTAAAAAGTATAAAGTTGACATTTAATGAACTACTAAAGCACTGGCGGAACCAACACAGGCCTTCGTGCTATAATTTGGACCACATAAGTGCTCACTTGTTTGACAAGCCTAGAACATCAGACAACCTTAATCTTTGTGTTCTAATTTATTGCTAAGTATCCCCAAGACTGAGAAGTGGAGCTATAACATAAATTACACTAACCAGGAGCACCAAAATAAGTTGTTGCAACCGTTCTTATGCTGCTTGACATTTCCAAGAACATCTTATGTTATTGAACGATATACAGTATTCTATTTTCCCTTTCGTTCTTCTCTGAAGTAGCTATTACTTACAAATAATATTAGCCCTTTAATCGTGCATCCTACTGTTAGTAGGAGGTAAATCGAAAAAGGGAGGAAGAATTTATAACAAAGATTAAAAGATAGAAAATGCAGTTGTTGATTAATGCCGAAGATTGGAATTGAATTATATCGTCAAACGCCTTCCATGAACTGCTACCGTAGGAGTCTTCAAGTGAGACTCATTTGCTTCAATCTGGAAAGAAGAAACCTGAGTAAGAATAATGAAGAATGTGTTTGGTTGTTTTACTAAAATCCTTTATCTGAACTAAGGCCGTTTTATGTCCAAATTTATGATTGGTTTGTCAGAAGGGTCAGTGGAGTGTAATAACTGAATAAGTCTAACCAAAAAGCAAGCAAATAAAACAAGAGTAAGGCAGTACTAACCTCAATGTTGACTCTGATCAACCTAATTATATTCTCTAGAGGTTGAGAGCATAAGATGGCAGTAGTATAAGAAAGGTTTTCTAAACTATGACCCAACAAGACCCTTGTGGCGAGCATACGAGATGATCAATACAAAAAGAGCTGCACATACAACTCCAGAGAGAATGACCACCTGTTCAAAATGTTCAAAACAGATTACATATAATAAATCCATAGGTAAATCCTGATTGAAAATTAAGTTCATGTCAGAAATTGATACATACCCATTTAAACATGAAGCCATGGCCATCATTCCATGTATATGGGATATTCATTCCGAATATCCCAGCCACCAAGGAATATATTGAGAGGCAAACAGTACCAGAACTTAGGAAGAGCTCCAACTGCGGTGCCGAAGTAGAAGAAAAGTAAATTTATTCAAGACTGGCCATATGGTTCAAGGTAAATGACGAAGGGGTTGATGTGATACATTTGGAAAGAAAATGCACAATAATGAACTTAATAAATTTTACCTGAATCAACTGATTTCTGTGATTGTCAAGCTGAAAAAGACAGGGACTGGTACTTAGTGCAACAAAAGTTTGTATTGTTTCTGCAATTAAACGTACTCCTAATGAAGTTCATATAACTGAAAGGTCTAGGTCATTACCTGAATATTAATATAATCCTCAGTGTCATCAATATATTCACGTAACTGCAAGAAAATAAAATAACAAACAAATTAGATCACTGACTAAATGCAACAACTAATCTTGAAAGAAAGAACTCAATGGCAGCAGAAAGATGGACGGGGAAGGGCGGGAGCGAAAGATGTATACTGTGGTCAATTTGTTCAACGTGCCGTCAACTTGCATGAAGTATGCCTGTAATAACAAAAGACCATGGCTTAGAATTCAATCTTAATCAAGCATGATCCAATGTCTAGGGAAGCCAAATTTTACTACCTCCAGCAACATTTCAAGCTCTTCAACATCGTTCTCATCTCCACGAAATGTTGCTGCACTAGCCCTACTTGCTCTAGATATCTTGGAAGCTATTGTAGGAGAAGCAGGAAGCCAATTGGGTGCTCCAGATCCACTGATGGGTGATGATGAAGCCATTTTCCTCGATAAGTAAAGATCGGCCATGTCGTCGTCATCATCCAAAAGTTGTTCAAGCTCATCTCTAACCTGAGAGTAGTATTTACAAACAAAATCAACCAGCTTAACGGAAAAACTGTGTGTTTTCTTTTTTATTTCCTTTTTAAAAAGAATTGTAATGCAATTATGCAAATTGAAGAGTAAATGTGTCCATCTTGTTTCAATTGAATCTTGGATTAGTTTAGTCATTCAGAGAGATTCAAATCCTTCGCTCGATAAAGTGTAAGACTGCACCAGTGTTTTCCGGAAAAAACCTTGATGCAATAAATCTTCTCGGTACCAGCACATAGCAGTGGAGAGTTTTAAAAAAAAACTTTGTTGGAAGAGGTATATACTAAAACACGAACATAAACCATACCTTTTGCACGCGTGCAGTCAATCTCGTCATTGCACTCTTCAGTTTACGAACACGATCCAAGTTGCGACTACTAATCTGCAGTAAGCAGAACAGATATCGATATGTTATATTGGACGAAAGATTGAGCATATAATCAACAAGTTCAACACCATAAATTTAGAAGAAAATTAAGCCTCTTTGGTAGTTCTGTTAAAACTAAGATTCGGAGATAACAAAAAAAGGTATAATAATTACAAAACAATTAGGAACATTACTTTATTATACCTTTTTCTTAATCAGTACAGGTGCTTATTAAAAAGTTATTGCAGTGATTATATGTGCACTTAACACCTGACACCATCTGGATGCTCTACCCTTGTGGTACTAATGCAACGATAATTTATTTCATTGAGAAATATTTTGGTCATGAATCCTCGTCAAATAGGACAACTATAAAAAGAAACATGGACATGACTATAGCCCAGCTCTTTACAATATGAGCAACATATCAATCATGAACCCTGAACCCTGAGTGAAGACATAGTTCATACCCACTTTTATTAATCTATAACTAGTATTGCTTCAATCTTAATGCTACCTAGCTAGGATTTGACTGTATCTTTCTTTACATCAATCTTATTAGAATACCGTAACAAACTAACAATTAATAGCTTGTACCAAAACCTCGTAGGTCAATAGAAGTAACATAATTAGAGGTTTGTATTTATAGTACTGATCAACTTAAGGAAGTGCAGTTAGAAACTAGTATTATTGTCTCATCCCATCGATCTACTTGATAGAGTACGATTAATGGGACAACACAATAAGCATTTCAAGTAAATACAATTACAGGTATCCCAATCCGCGCCTAAAGCTATATATACATTAGAGATTAGACACTAGAGAGATCTTTACTCAATGACAGAGGAGAAGGTCGAGAGACATATTCGTATCAACCCCACTATACAACTAAAGCTACATTTTGAAAACACAAACAACAATCTTTAAAGATAGGTCATGGGACTACGACAATCATATTCCTAATTTTATACAGGAATACCATGGATGTAAAGTGTAACCATATCTTCCATCTGGCTATGATTTGTGAAGTTGGGTTAACCTGCCAACTCCTGAGAAGCAAAACTGTATCCTAAGCACTCGCTAATTGTTTGTTATATGTGTCAGTAAAATCTCAGCAATAGCACATCATTGAAGAATAGATATCATAAACAAATTGTTCTTGTTCACAGATCAGTAGATTACTATAACTACCATATAAGTTGGATAGCTTAAAGGTGCTCGTTTACTGAAAGCTCATAATAAATAGATGAGCAAGTTTTGAGCAATGGATATACTCATGCTAAATTTGGTGAAATAATTAGTTTTGAACGAAGGATATCCAGAAGATAACATTCAGATATGAACTCCCACCTACCTTGGATGTCAGCTCATCTAATGCTGGATAAGCAGCAGTCTCCAATTCTGTTGTGCGGGCATCCAGAAAACTGCAAATAGCTTCCAGTGCCACTTCTAAGGCCCGGAACTCAAAGGGAGACTCTACATTACAGGAACAAATATACCAAATTCAGAACATGAATCATACAAGTCGACAGTAATAGGTGCATTTGAAACAAACGAAAGAGAGCACAAACAGCCTAACCAAGAAATACTGACATGACTCATGAGCACAATGAACCCTCCCACAGGGTAGAAATCATTTTCTTTAAAACATACAGTCAAAATAAAGAAAAGAAAGGAAACACGACAAACAACCAAAACGCATGAGTCAAATCACCAGGAAATACCATCTTCTTCACCCGCTTCAACATCATTTTGCCCATTAAATTGTTCGTTCCCATCTCCTGGACCTTGACGAAATGCATTTGCAGGAGGCAACCGCCTTTTAAGTTCCTCAACAATGGGAATAACATTATCATCAGTTGGATCCCGAAGTAATACCTACCACCCAAGATAAAAACTTGTTACTAAACTGCAAACACGCAACATTACACATCTCCCCGTGTTAAAGCTGGTTAATTATGTGATGTGCATCGTGCCAACTTTTTCTCAAAATCCATGCTTAGCAAATAGTTGAACACACAATTTCCATTTAGCATATTCAAAAGGGTCAAGAGCCCAAATCCTAGAGACAAATCGAAGAAACACCTATGAAAGACAAAACAAGTCACTAAACCACAAACACACAACATTAAACCTGCTTACTTATGTGATATACATCATAACAACATCTTTCTCTAACACTTCAAGCTTAGCAAACCATTGTACACACCGTCTAGATTCGCACTAAGCATAAGAATACGTGGGTGCCATTATTAAGTGCCACATTGTACTGACTTTCAAATCAAATGCTTATTAACTGAATCAAACTCAGGATTCTCAATAAACAAAACTATTCAAAAGATCAAATAAGAACTCACCTCTTCTGCAGTGATAATTGCTTTGATGTGCTGAAAATCACCAACAACAACAACAACAACAAAAAAACACAAAATCATAAACCCAAACTAGAATTCACAAAAAAAGAAGTAAACAACAAAATTAAAACAAAATTTACCTCCAAATTAACAACAATGGCTCTTTCTCTCCCTAAAATTGTAGACGGATAAGACAACAAAGGATCAAGAATCCTTAAATCTCTTGCATGAATCTGAACTCTATGCATAATAGCATATTTATCAACATCTAAAACAGTACCTTCACCAGTACAATCTAACATAATCCAACTTCTTGCTGCTGCTGTTTTCTTCGTTACAGCATGTGTATCCGATGGAACTACATGCCCTTCTCGACCCATCTCTTCTAATCATTCCCAAAAATCCCCACCCAAATAAAAATAAAAAAACAAAAACAAACCCCCGGAAATTTATAAATCAGGAAAAAAACTCTTTAAAATCACAAATCAAAGAATCTGATACTATTCGCCTCATTTAACCACCTCTCTTAGTTGATGAATGAATCTTCTGGAAATTCTGTAAAGACCCTAGTGGGATTAGTAATGGTAATTTCGAAAGATCCTGAGAAATTTGTAGGAAGGAAGAAGGCGAGATTGTTGTGTAGGGGTGGTTAGTTAGGGATGTGTTGTATGTGTCACAGGGAATTGATGGTAAATATGCCAAGTTTAGACACAATGACGAAATTAGGTCGATGAAAGTATAAAGTTATGCATGGAGCTAGTGGTATAAATGTCAATATATTTTCTTATGCCTAACGGGGAAAGTGTAGGCTGTAGCAATGGGATATCCAGCCGTATCAAACCAGGTTTTAATTAAGGACACAGCTCGTGACTCCAGTAGTCCAATTGGTACCGGTACGGTATGACCTACGCTTGTCGTTAGGGGTAGGTAACATGTCTTTTTTTCACCGCTCATGCTTACTAACATGCTAACCTACCTTGGCTTCAGGAATTTGTATTTTAACAAGAGGAACATATCATCAAAATATTGGGTTCAAATTCATTATGATTTCGACTCTAAAGAAAAATTGGTTCAATATGGTATGACAGGATAGTGTCCATATAAGATTATCTTTGGATCCTCCCTTTTATTTTTATATATTTGCAAATATTATTTTTACTTCGTCAAATTTTATCATGAGTCTCTAGCATCTTTTTAGTTTGTGCTCGAGCTTAAGAAAAGTATGATATAGATTTAGGTGGGCTTAAACAATATTTTGGCTAATAATCAAATGTTAGGGGCTACTTTTTTTCCCCATAAAAATTACCATTGAAAAATGATTTTTTGGTTGAATTTAGAATTTTGGGGTTGGCTGGAGCACCCCCAAGCCACCCCCTAGTACCGTCCTGGTTCGGGATATGTTTATGTTTTCATATAATGATAATTTTTGATTAACTTATATATCTTCCACTTCAAGGCTCTTAAAATACTTCCCAAACTACTTAAAATCTCTAATGTCGTGCCTATAAAAACAAGTTCTGAATAATTAGTTGATCTATAGTTGTTTCTTGAAAATAAACTAAAGTTGCGTGGTTTGTCACATCTATCACTCATATAAGTGGCGAAGATTTGAGGGGTTTTAAGCGATTCTTGGAAGGAACATATTGTTTAAAATAAATTTATGTCCCCTTAAACTAGGTGAAAATGCTATGATTCATAACTCCCAATGTGAGTATGATGACATGTCCGTGACATGTAAATATACATTCATGTAACATACAACCACAAATCAGAATGATTGCGGTGTCGCCACGTCAGCCTTAAGAATTTTTGTAACACCCCCATTTTTAACATGACACATGCTCAAAAATACGTCATTGAATGAGATGATCTATATCTCAAGCTTGTGAAGCTTACTCGAAGATGCATCCGAGTGCGGTCTCAATTCGGGGGGAAGGACTGGTAATAGGCACAAAACCATCCATTCTGCTTCCACATTTGTTCGAATAAAATGCTTACGGTGCATCATCTTGGCATAAATGATGTTGCGACACCATTATACTATGATGCTTACCCGAGGTATCCCTATGAATCTTGTCGAAGAATGCATTACGATGCCGGCACATCATTACGCCTTTCGTAAAAATAGGTGGACTTGGTACATGGCATACATCTCTCAAATCTTTATGTGAAAAAATGTCAATTATATATAGACATAGATTAATATAGTCAATGACGAGGGTACCAAGCACACCACATAAACCTATACGACACACAACTTGCGTGATCTAATATAGACATAGGTTGTCAAGAAGATAGCAAACAAAAGGTACACACTTGGTATATAGAATAGGTATTGAAACTGAACCTAACTATAGGGATCAAACCCAAGTGTTTTGATTAACGTACAAGTGTATTTACTTTAAATTATAATTAACTAAACAACAATTACGATTGCGGAAAAGAAAAGTAAATAACACCACAAGATTTTGTTAACGAGGAAACCAAAAATGCATAAAAACCCGGGATCTAGTCCAGTTCTGAATACTCTCACAATTAAGCCACTGTATAAAGACTACTACCAACTTAGTATGGTTGAAACCAAGTAAACTAAATGAAAGTTACTTAGTACTATCTTGGCGGGGGGTGTGGGTGTGGGTGTGGGTGTGTGTGTGTGTGGGGGGGGGGCCCCCCCCAGTAACCTAATTAAGCGAAATCTCTTACGTATTTTAGTTCAGAGTCTTTTGTGGGATCAAGAAGTTTCTAGATAGTATCATTGGTGGGAAACTAGATTTGTATTGATATTTTGGTTTTCGATTATTGATTTGATTGACTAACGAAGATTGAACCTTGATTGCACCTAGTTTGATTATCCTTAAGATCCTTCTCTTCTGACATAAGGTCATTCAAATTAGATCAATAATTGACATAGTTCAGATCTGATGATAGGTTTGTGATCATCCATTATTAACAGTTTTCGTTCTGTGGGTGATCGATCACAAGGGAATCAAGTTTGTTTGTGCAGGTATATTGAAGACATTGAAGATTCGAAGACAATAAGATTTATCATTGGTTTCTGATCTTTGTGATTTACTTCGTGCATACACTTGATCGGCTGGCTCCGACTTAGCTTTGCTATCTTTTGATAGACATCTTATTGCTAATCGCATAGATCGGTAATCTATCATTTGGTGGTCTTCTTCAGGACCCGAATCTGATAGGTTGTAAACCTATATATGATTATCTTGATAATCTCGATCTTGGTTGATCTAACCATACAAATGAGTTTATTAGATTAAACGGAAGAACCTTTGTTTGACTAAACTAAATCTCTGATTTATTTCTTGATATTGATAGAGCGGTTACTGCATATAGATTAGTTCTTTACTGTTTCGGAATACTATCCAAAAGGAGCTGAGTGCAAGAATACTTCAAAGCAGGTGAAGCAACTTAAGATAGTGGAATCTATCTTAGGATTCACGTATGTTGGACAGATTGGTTGAAGGCGCAAGCATACTGAAGGAACACTAGTGGAAAAAAGTTGTATTAAGATAGTCAGGAAGTGTTGCAAGTGTCGTAGATTTAGTGTCTTTTTCTGGAACGACACTTTCAGGTTGACGCTGAATAAGTTTTATTTATGATTCTTTCAAGTTATCACTATATACTATAATTAGACAGTGTCATAGAGTTAATTTTTTATTTTAGAATTTTTTTGGAAATTCAACTGAATTCCAAATCTGATTCATCTAAATTCCATAAATTAAGAAATTGAAAATGAATATGTAACTAAGTTCAAATATGTAATGAATTCAATTACAATTTAACCAACCAAGAATATCAAGGTCAAAAGAAGTTTAAATTTTTTAACACTAAGTTCAAAATGTTCAACCTATGTTCCCTTCACATAGTTCATCCAATGCTTGAAGGTACTCCAAATATTTCCACAAGCTTTAGCGACATTTCCAGTGAGACATTTGTGTGCCTAATACCTTTACCACTGCATCAACTGTCGCCTGTCAGGGATTTAAGTACTTGAAAAGAAGTTGCCAATTACAGAGCAAATGTTAACAATTAGTAAAACTGGATATCTGAAGTGAAGTGTATATTTTTCTTAAGGATTTTCGCCAAATTCAGTTTCCAAACAAGCATCTCCTACAACAAAACTAAATATATGCGCCTTTTGTGATTCTAAGGTTTTACTCTGTGACCTACATGTTGTGGTTGCGACGTAACCTCGGTTATCCAAATTCTTAATGCCTATCTGCTAGGGTTTTAATCATAATTTGCACAGTAACCAACATGGAGGATATAAATGAATGTCTAATTGTTAAAAATTTGAAATATGCAACTTAGTAACATAAGTTCATGTCTAAAAAGACTCGGAATGTTATGAGTCTTATGACTACTACAGGAAACTAGATGAGAACACTAATAATGCTTACCTCAGGAGCCATCGCAAGTTACATTCCACTTTATGCAATCATCACTTTAGATTTAGCTTGCACCCTTGCAACTTAAAATTCAACAACTTTCTGATTTGCACAAGCCAATAACTGTAGGAGTACTTTCCACAAACTAAAATAAATAGACAAGTTAAAATCTGACGGATAAAATTGTAGCGCCTTGAAAGAGCCAAGCGACATACTTATTCACACTAAGCAGGCTTTACTTCATGGTGATCAGAATGTAAACGCGTTAGCATAAAAGAGCAGGAAGGGAAGCCTCCAACGAAGTTTCGAAGGACAATTGCACTTCCTTTTGCGTGCCTACTCGAGGTTTTGTAAACTGAAGAATCTTGTGTACACTCACACTGTAAAAGCTATTCCAAATTCTGCCAGTAGGATGTCACTTAGCTGCAAAAGAAAATAAAAATAAAACAAGGTGTGCTAGTCAAGTTACAATGAAAGATCTTATAGTGCATAATAATTCGTTGAACAATAAATACTCTTTCATCCGGGAGAATGCTAATTGCTAAGTCACTGCTAACTATCTTTTCTCGTCATTAACCATACAAGCAATTTATCAAATTACAGTTCCATTTTGAATCTACCATGCATTGATCTATTGGCCAATGGAAAAAATCATGTCAAATATGATGAAGAAACTCAGTTAAGAAAGAATGCATAATGAACATCCCATTCTTTTCACAATGCTTTAGAATAAATCAATAAGACAACAAGATACAATAAACTAATCTGAGAAGGATTAATAACTTGGTTCATATAAGATGGAAATCCAAGTCCAAAATTCTTACAAAAGAGCAAATGCAAAATGAAGTGCATGTGTCAGGTTAAGCTTGTAAGAAGAACAAACTTCACTATCTACAGACCATGGCAGAGTGGACACAAAGGAATTTCCATAACCGAAAATATTAAAAGATATACAGTAAACACCATTTTTCAGTTTTGTCTAATTCCAACTAATAAGCCGAAATCCCTCATGGATGACAACTCAATATTATATAGCATAAATTATACTTTACTAATATATCTTCTAGAGATATGTTTTACTTACTGGGAAAATAAAACATATAAACTCGAAAACCCTAATTAAAAGATTCTCAAATATTTCGGTTTTGGGATCTCACCTTGAGCACCAAGGAATATCTTTCAACAATGAAAAATTAAAATTTTAACCTATGTTCAAATTACCCATTATATTGACATTTTGAAATTTTCTAAATAGCAACTCATATTCCAATATTCACACAAACCCCAAAGTGTATATGAAAAACCGAAAATACAAAATTGCTATTAGGGATCGGTCCTGCTAGAGATCCCCAATAGGAATTGGACCACCAATCCCATTGATTCCTTTCAACTCTGAAACAAGTTTTGCAAGTTTACTTCCTTAAACTCATGTAGTTAAACATAGTTTACTAGGTATGGAATCAATCCTAAGTTCATTATACAATCTAATAACAAGTTAAAAAGATAGTGTTTGTGACTCTGTGTCGCAATTACGAAGTTCAAAAGATAAACGTTATACTTCGTAACTCAATATGCCAAAGTTGTGATACAACTTGTATATTCTTCCTTGATACTTTGATCATAATATAATGATCAAGTATCTAATACTAGAGATTCATAAATATAACTCCGCATGTTATATGTTCGAATTGAAAGCAACATAGATAGAAATAGAAACAAGTCAAGTATTATATTACTAACCTCGAACAGATGGATGATGTGTTCGTTAATGTCGATACGTCTTCAGGTTCTTCAGTGTAACACGAGTTTGTCTCAATATTTTTAGACTTCCTAATCTAACCTAACGAAGTTGGTTCTAGTAGTCTAATTAAGTGATCTTGAGTTTTGGAACTAAAATATGACAACCAAACTTGGCGGGTTCAATTGAGGAATGTATGCCTAGTGGCACAAGTATTACCGCTTAGCGACAGTGCCATGACCAAGGGGACGAAGATGTATCACTCGACCAAAGATGCATCACCCAACACACCTTCTGCACATCCAGTTTGGATATTTCAGCATCCCATGGCAAGTTCATAGAAAATGCCCCAAATATCCAAAAATCAATAGTCCAAGGAAAGGTGGTGTCTATCATAGATAAAAGACGGTTGAAATCAATTATGGATTGGATGGGAGAGATTATGTCACAGACCAGAAAATAACTAACCTCTAACCTAACCGGCAGTAACTACATAACTATAACTAACTAGACGACCCAAATATTGCTAAACTCTAACCTTAACCTAACCGGCACTAATATGATTTCTAAACGCGTAAAACTGCACGGTTCTGTAAATTGCAGTAGTACTTTACAGTTATTTTATTTTTCCTTAATTTCCAGGCATTCTTTCATGCAGCAACGATATGGCAAAAAAAGAAGCATATAGAGTCACATAATTTTTTTGTTCGATTACATTACACACATGTTATTTGTTCAGTTATATACTGTCTTCACAAAAGAATTCCATGCCATCGCATATGCATTTAATTCTTGTATATTTTACATTACACACCATTGATTTCATAGCTCAAGATTAATTTGTCATCCTATACTACAGACCAAAATAGTTTCCCGAGATCACATAACTTTAGCTAAAATCCATGGTTTCCCTAATAATGAAGTCAATCGGGAAGCAAACTAGGAAATGTAGTTTATGGTAGAGTTCTATATGTCTTAGGTAGAAGATGCTGCTTCAGTCATTGGTTGGGTGGCATGAAGATAAAATTGGCTTTGTTAGAGAAGAGATTTAAACTTTAGGAATTGATGGGAACTCAGGCATCGGTAAGGACGCGTGAGACACAAATCTTGGGTAGCTACTGTTGTAACTAAGATTGTTATTCTGTAATTTTGTTATTCTGTAATGCATAATTAATCTCAAAACGAATCTGCATCTTACTGCACAATATTTGTATTAAGGTTTTTCGAAATACTATAATTATTTTATAGAACTTCGATATAATTTGAGAAATTAGTAACTAGGGTTGTGATATTTTGACGAACAATATTTTGATGAGCTTTCCCATTACAAATTTTTAAGTTTTATGGTGATACACATTAATCAAATTAATTTTACTAATTTAACTATTTTTGGGAGTTATTCATGATTATGGATGTTACGATTCAGAATGATATTTTTTAATTGATTTAGAATATAAAATTGCACGTATTGAGGGTGCCAAGGTGGTGCACGAGCGATACAAACTCTTATATGTACTTTGTTAATTACTCGATTTTTGACCAACTGATTCGATGTTGTTCACCCTCTACATGCTGCACGGTAACATGGCAAGTACATATATAATTAAACATAAAAGTTTCTCGGAGTCGTCGAGTCCTTACCTCTTTATATGAGGTCAGTTCAGTTGTATAATTAAGTTTCATTTAAACTTTTGGATTCAACCATACGACATTTGCTAACTCAAGTTTAAACTGATGTTATGAAGGTATATATGTTTGTTTCTTAGTCCTATATCATGACCATTGGTCTTGACTTGTATTTAACTATTTATAGAAAAAGGTGCAAGGAGAGCATTCATGACAACATTGAGCTACTTCTTTCCTTGGATGGCATCACGCCATAATGTTAGAAAATATAAAAGAAACCAAAGTAGAAGATCAAAATTTACATTCCACTTTAACTGAACCATGAAAATTAAAATCATCACGTTTAATATCAACCCTCAACTAATTTTTTTTGATGGTAACTTTTATTAGGATGAAGTGGAACACCACCAGATTTCCGGAGGTTTTCGACCAAATATTGGAAGTACCAGTTGATGCAACTTGAAAGAAGATAAAAATGATAAAAGAAAAAGCTTTTTGTGTTTAGTGATATGGGGTTCAATAAAGATACTTCTTACAGTCGTTGTTGGTCTAAAAATATACGCATCTAAAGTATAGGAGATGCATGGATTATCGGATTATATAATAAGTTTTACAGCCCGAGGCTACGTGAATGAGCTTTAAGATTGTTTTTTTTTGAAACCGCTAAGAATCTATTTTAACTCCAGCAATGAGTCCAAAAAAGGTGATTGCTATGCTTATTGTATTCGATTGATGAAACTATCATTAGATTGAATCTTATTGTTAGAGTGATAGGAAAAAACAATCGTTGGTGAAAACTGTAACCCATTAGTTGTTGATTGATTTACTCAAACATTTACAGTGTTTGTAAACCTTTCACGTAACAAATCAATAAATTATAAAAATATTATAGTTCATTCTTCCATGTCTTCTCTTTTATTTGAAAAATTGAAACCATGCCATGTCCGATATAAAATTATCGTGTCGTAGGGCCTGACTAACCATAAAAAAATGGCTATCACCAAAAGGTTGAGTGCCGGCCTTAGGCGGGGATGATAACTAGTTTATAGTTACAGATTTGAGATTGAGTATGACATGCTTGTTAAAGGGGATACTGTTGGTTTCTCCGAGTTTAAAAGTTATCACCTAGTAGGTTTCCATACCAAGGCTCAATTCAAACAAATCCGTAGCGTCTACCGATTTCGCCATATAAGAAAAAAATGTTAAAGCCGATTCAGACCGTCGGATCACTTAAACCATACCGCTGCTAATCTTGGTTACCCCTTTAGCAAACATGGAGTATGGTGCACCAATTGGCGAGACCGAAGATCAAAACAGCGAAAAAGGTCGGTGGCAAGTGGACCTAAAAGAATGATCCACGTGGAATTCTGCAAATAATAATATTCATTCATCAGCTTTAGCTGGGGGGTGTTAACAAGTCATTGACAGCTTCATTTTTGACATCAAAAAACCAACAAACCAATCATTTCTTTTCTTTTCTTGCTCATCCTCCTTACAAAAAAAAGAAAAGAAGAAGGTCTTCTTCTTAATCTTCATCTTCTTTTATTTGGTCTCAGAAAACAACATAAATTCGAAAAACAGAATAATTTAATTAGTAATTGTTTATACAATTTTTTGTGATTATTTTAACAAACTCCTCCATTTCCCGTACACTTCCCTTTTCTTTCTCTCTTTCTCTCTCTTTCTTACATTTCCTCTCTGGAACAAGAAGAAGAAGAGGAAGAAGGAGAAGAAGAACCCTAAATCGTGAGCCGGGTTTGTATATTTTCCAGAGAGGAAGAAATATATACCTCTCCATCGTAATCATAATCTATAGGTAAGCACTTATTTTCATTTCCTTTTTTACAACTCTGCTTAAATCTGTTTTTTTGTCCGTTTTACGTTGACTCTGAGATTTGCTTCAATTTCATCGTTATTACCTTTTCTTTTCTACCTCTAATTGAATCTGGAATTTATAATTTGTGTGCTGGGAGTTGTTTAAGTACAATGCTGTTAAAGGGGCAATATCTTTGATATAATTCAATCTGAATAATTTCTCATGTCATCGAAATTGTGGTTAGTTCTTAGGAATAACTTTACTGCCTTAGAATTATCACAATGTCACAATAATTAGATTAGTAATTTCCTCTTCAGAAGTCGGATATAGTTGCAGAAGGAGAATGATTTAAAAGCACTGGTATTCGTAGTTGATGTTGCAAATTGAGTAGTGTAGTTCCAACGTTGTAATAGGTTATAAAATTAAATGTATTACCGCCGTAGTCATCTTTTGAGCTGTTTTGTTTAACCATATGGCGCAAACAGAAATTATATGATAAGATGTCACGTAGAAAGAATAAGCTGAAGTAGTCAACTTTGGGCATTCTCAATTAGGCAACCAACTAAGGGTGATTGAAGAGCTGAACTCAGATAAAACAATATACTGATGTAGACTATAGTTTATACTAGCATTTAAGCCTTGCAAAGTTGGGGATGATATAATATATGGAGTTGCTTCTTGATTGGTTGAAACTCTTATACCGATAAATGAAGAGATAGAGGTTAAGCGGAATGGACAAATGCATAATCTGGGGAAATGCGAGTGACAAATGCAACAAAGTCAAGAAATAATATTTTGGAAATAGCCTATGTGATGGGAAATGTAGTGGTAATATGTACTGAAGAGCTAAAAAGAAACATTTCGGATCAATGCAAACTGTTTTGTCTTTAATAATTTGTAGCTGGTTACATGATATATATTGAAAAATAAACGTGCTTCGCAATCTTTGAAGTAATTAAGGAGACGAAGTGTGTAACAATCCTGGGTGATGATTTTTCTTACATTTAGTGTACGTTTGCTGTTTAGATAGTTGGATTTCTGGAGACTACCTATCAGCTGCAAGTTCCAAACTATTCAAATAAGATTTTCTCTAGGGTTTACCTCATTCCGAGTTTGGGTGTTTTTAATGTAGTCATAAAGTTCGCAAATGTTAATTTGCACGTTTATTTTATAATAGTTTTGGAGATGCTATTTAGGTCTACTGAACTCATGCCATTTATGTTGACACACACATTATGTGGATCAATTGTCCAAACATCCGGTGTTCATCATTTGAGTTGAGCTAAAATATAAAAATTTCTCATTCAAATTTCATTCTTGTCTAGGATCACTTGTTAAGATACGATGCTCTATTCAGCATATGTTATGATAATTAATTAGTTATTTCAATTTTAAGCTTCTTGCAGCATGTTATGACATTTTTATAATGCTCTATAATCTTATCTTACACGTGATTTGTGGAAAAAATAGGTCAGTAATACAGTTTTAGTTTCTAACCTATCTTAGTATTATCCAAACTATACTGATGATTGTCCTTATATGCCACATTTTTGGGCAGTTAAGGTTTAATTTAGGTATGGCGAATTCGAAAGGGTCATCAAACTACAGAATTTTTTTACATGCTGGGCAACAATCACTACTTCCTCCCAGAATTCCCTTTCCAAGTGTGCCAACCTCATATATTGACTATGGGTCTAATTCCTCAACATCCAGAGGTGTTCCAAAACCAAGGCAAGGACTTAAGCACCATCAACGTACTTCCTCTGAGAGCTTCCTCATAGAAGAGCAGCCATCTTGGGTGGAAGAACTCCTTAATGAACCAGAGACTCCTGTTAGGAGAGGTCATCGGCGTTCGTCAAGTGACTCTTTTACATATTTCGATTCTGCCAATGCTTCCATGGATTCCCTGTTTCAAGAGGACAATAAATTTAAAAATATAGCATCCTTACCTAGGACGGCATCAGGAGACTTCGATCACTATAGAGATACTAATCATGCTTCATTTTATCCAGAACTGAACTCTTTCATGAGACAGCAAGATAGGGCATGGGAACCATCCATGAACCCTATGGCCTACCCAGGTGGACTTCCATCTGGAAGTGATAACACTGTACCCCCCACCTCTGGATACTCATGTCCTCCGCAGGAACCAGCTGGAGTTTCATCTATTCCCGCAGAAAAGCAAGATCAAGAGGATTCTTCTGGTCCACATGATCCCAAGGTGTCCTCCGAAAGAAGGGACTATACCAAGCCGTCTTCATCAGAAACTGACCCAAAACGTGCTAAACAGTAAGTTACCGGATCCCCTTTTTGTTGCAGCCATAATAGCTGTCTCTAGAAATGTATGATGCACTGGACTTCTACCTTTTGGCCTCAGCCAACCGATTATATAAGCCCCATTAACCTCTTATGCATTTATCTTGTTTATGCTATTGGAACCATTTCACTGACTGGATGTTTAGTAATCACGCTTTAGCATGAAGACTGTTGACTTGTTATGCATTTAATGTTTTTGCTGTTATGCTCTCAAACTCATCAGCTGACTAAATAATTCTTTGCCTGTTGTAATCTTGACTGTAGAAAAAAACCTTATGAGCGTCTCCTGCCACATTAACTCTTAGCTGGTTCATATGCTTTCTCTAGAACGCTCAAGTTGCTGATGGATCAAAACAAAGAAATCTTTAGTCCAGGAACCTTGAGTTATAAAACGCTTGTATCTAAATTTCTAGTGTATATAATAACAGGCAATTTGCTCAGCGTTCACGGGTGCGGAAGCTTCAGTACATTGCTGAGCTTGAAAGGAATGTCCAAGCCTTACAGGTGAGTCCCAGTTGCTTTCTATTTGACTAATGTTGTGCATCCTATTTCATGGTCAAATAGTTCAAATTATGTCATATATTTTTCCCACCGTTTTTTATGAAGGCCGAAGGATCTGAAGTTGCAGCTGAAATTGAATTTCTAGACCAGCAAGGTCTTTTACTAAACATGGAAAACAAAGCCCTGAAACACCGATTGGATGGCCTGGCACAGGAACAACTCATTAAGTGCTGTGAGTATCTTAATATTTTCCCTCGGAAAAATAAAATAAAGAAAAAGTATCTTCAAATCCCAATCAATAGCCTTGTCTGACTTTTGCCTAAATTTGACCAGAAATTTCTAGGCATACAGGGCCAAAATTGGTGATGCTAAAATTCCAATTAGTACAATAATGTCATTCACTTGAGACATTATGTTTCAGATAGATTTTGGAAGGATAACACCTTTTTTTCCGGGATCACTTACTTTAAAAAGCCCCTTAATTTTGGCGCCTGTTTAGTTAATATTCGAAGCAAAGCCAACTCTTTTTCTTTTTTTGGTGATTAAGTGGAGCAGGAAATGTTAGAGAGAGAAATTGCTAGGCTTCGAGTCTTGTATCAGCAACAGCAACTTCAGCAGCATCAACCGCAACAGCGTACACCTTCTGGTCCTCGTCGTTCCAGTAGCAGGGAGCACCTTAACCTTGATGCTCAGTTTTTGAGCCTCTCCCTAAAGCATGAGACCGGTTCTGGTCGCGACCCTGTAAGTGGCTCACTTCGGATTTGAAATCTTGGGGAAAAGATTAAAAAAAAAAAAAAGTGCCATAATTTTATTTTTTTACTCACATTACCACTTCCTCCTGAGGTGAGAGCAAGCAGTAGTCTCATTTTTATAAACTTTGAGAAACTGCTTGATCCTGACATATCCTGTTTTAATGTGCACCTGGTGGTCGTAAGGTAAAATAAGAATCTTTTCTTCTGACTCATTCGACACATCGGTGGTGATGACTCAGACAAGTTCTTCATGTTTCCGTCTCTGTATCTCTCTGTTGTATTCTACAAGCATTGTACTTTTAACCTATAATCTCGGGTTTTCTTTGTTACCATACATCTTTCTTAACTTCGATTTATCAAGTAGTTTGCCGCAATGGGCTCTGTTTACGTATTTAAAGAAAACAACAAAGAAAGGGAACTGCATATGTATTTTAAGTTTTCTTTCGCTATTTTTTTCCTCTCCCTGTATCAACTTTATAATATTTCAGGACTAATTGAGAATTTGCTATCCCTTTTCTTTCGGTTTCTCGATAATGAATTGTGGGATGTATTGGTAACTCTGTGTTTAGAATACATAGCTGTGAGGACATCTTTTTTCAAGGCTGCTAATGGGAGGTACCAATTTGCTTGGGGGTGTACCAACCCCAAGGCAAATGTTGTTTTGTCTTATTTGTAATTTGGTACACCCCCAAACAAACCGGTCCCCCTATTAGCAATCTTGTCTTTTTTTTTTGCACCAGAGCCCCCTATTTGCTAAAATTGTACTTATGAATAGGCAAACAGGGCACCACTACAAAAACCCAAAGCTCAAACAGAACATACACCAATGAAATCAAAGATCGACAGTCTCAAAGAATAAATAAATCAAGGCCTGTCTCAAAATTAGATTAGTTTCCTTCTCAGTAATATATTTGGTTATTTAAAAAAAAAGAAAAAGAAAAAAAAGAAGCAAACTCTGGAACAGGCAGGACCGGATAAATGGACGGTTTCTAATAAACTGTTCCTAGACAAATCCAAGCGAAACCTCGTAATAAACACTCACAGTATTTGTCTCACGCCTAGTAGTTTCGTGAAAAAGCCCGTTCGTATGATAACTATTGATCTGTGATCTATATCCGTATGATAACTTTTATGCGCGATCTGATAGTTAAATCATATGTTTAGATCATGATTTTTAGTATTTATCGTTTTGTATGATTCAGTATGAAGACCATGCTTAGGGATTCTCTTATTGTGAATTAGCGAGTGTTTTATTTGGAATTTTTTGAATAATTTCTCGAATCTAATATCATCTATGTTAGATCTATGGTATTTATCGTTTTGTATCATAGAGGCAAATATGAAAATTGGTCTGGTTATACGTGGGGGTTTACTTATTTTTCGATGGTTATACCTCTAAAAACTCTGGCTACATCTATTGAATCTGAATTTTTGTTATATGAGTAAATGTTTGATCATAAAATTGGCTATGATTACAAAATACCCGCGCTTCTGAGAGTAATCTATGAAGCTAAAAAGGTTCAATTTCTTGATATTGATAGACTAAACGATTTAGGATTTAGATATTTTATTCGGTCATGTGATTGAATTCATTTGGAAATTCGGCAGTAATGATTATTATTACACAGTTTTATGCCAGTTCTGCTTCAGAAAATTCTTGATAGAGAAATATATCTGAGCTTAGTGTTGTTTATCTTTTTTTTATAGATTTGTGTATGAAATTCTTGTAAAGATTAATGAGTTGAATCAGTGTGTTAATGAAAAGCCTGTGATGATGTTAATGTAGTGAACTGAGACCCTGTTTACAGGGAGAACCCCTTGGGGAAACTATATTCATATGACAATCATGGATCTATTATGGCATTTTTATACTGATTAGGCCTGTATTTTTGATTTTTTTTTCTTGCTAATTGTGGTGATTGTTCAGTTCGTCTCATATCATGTTTTGAGTTTCTACATTTTGAGTTTCGACAGTACACCATACTTATGTCCTGTTAGCTGGTGTGTTTGGATAACTTGTGGACATGAAGACCGAAACAACTCATATAGTGTGTGTTGTCCGTAGTTGCTTTCTTCTCTCGTATTTATCAAGATCGGAGCTTTCATATCAGCACTACATTTTTTAAGTCAAAAACTAAACACTTTAGTTTCATTTTATTGTTTCACTAAGATGTATTATTGTTGTTAGCATATGTTGTTTATTTGGCGCACTACAAGGGATGAGAATGAGGAAAATGTAATTGCACATAGTATTCCCTGTTTATTTGAGTGTTTTATTTGGAATTTTTTGAATAAGTTATCGAATCCAATATCATTAATTATCTTAGATCTATGATTTTGATCTTTTATGGATTTGAATATTACTTTCCTTGATGAGTATGATAAATATATGTTCATCAATGTAGATGTTTAGTTTCGATTAAATGATAGTATGCTTTCCATGATTTTTGTTCTCTTAAATGTGCCAGAAAAAAGTTTATTTCTATTTGGAAAAAAATTTGAACTCGCAGGCTCTGCCACCGTTAGATAATGAAGATATGACATCAGCTAACTGCACATTTAACCACAGTTGCGTATCATAATTTTGAAAATAACTACCAGTGAGCCCTTAAGTTCATCATTCTCTTAGTTTACCTGATTCACCTCATCTTAATTCTATATAATAGGATTGAATAGAGCAAGGTCCGTAACAAAAAATGATATACAGGTTCACAAAAGAACTGATTAACCTTTTCTTTATTTCATTACCATTCTGTTTTAGTAGTTTTTTTTTTCCCGATCGGGAAAGGTTAAGATTTTTATAAAGGGCCTACCATAGGTAAGCAAGAAATAAGCTCAAGAGAGCTTATAGACCCCTAATAATGGTATCAATGCAGTTCCAATGGTGTATAAGATTGCACTTCCAACTCCTCGTAATGGTATCAATGCAGTTCGGCATTAGCCGATGAGAACTTATCGCATTTCCAAAATATCTCCAGACCTGAGAGGTAAAGTCACAATGGAAGAGGAGGTGGGAGACAGATTCCCCCAGATTGACAACACAATAAAGACCCAATCACGATGAGCTTCCCTTTTCTATAAAGAGTGTCCATAGTGACAAGTGTTTTTCTATAAAGAAATAGTGACAAGTGTTTTATGGTAGACAAGCCAGAGGAAAACCAAATCTATGGGGCCATGATCACCTCAAATCACGTTCTGATTATCAATTACATTTATTTTTTCTTTTTCTGATGATCAATTACCATATCAAGTTATAAGAATACATACGATTTTTTTTTTTTTTTTTTTTGTTTGTTATCAATATACGATTGTTATGAACACTAAGATGTATGTACTACAATCCTCTCAAGATTGCGACAAGGAAGAGAAAAGAAAATTAAAGAATATAGTTTTGGAAAGGATGGTAATAAGCATCCATGGAATCTGAACCAGGATCTTTAAATGATCATGAAAAACAAAAACTATTGATGGAGGTGTGGAGTATATATTTGGATTCACATATGATCATGGTTGGTGGCATATGCATCAGGGTATGTGAAAAATAATAGGATTTGGCAAGATACGATAGTTATTTTCAAATATATGGAATGTAATTGTGGTTAAGTGTGCAGATAGTTATTTTCAAATATATGGAATGTAATTGTGGTTAAGTGTGCAGTTAGCTGATGTCATATCTTCGTTATCCAACGGTGGCAGGGCCCATTTTTATCCTTTCTATTTTGTTCGATTTTTTTTTTTTTTGAATAATTGCTCGAATTGATTACTTGTTAATTACTAGTTATCTTAGATCTGTATTTGATCTGAATATTAACTCACTCATGACAGTTATTACGATTATATATTAATGATTATGGGTGTTTATTTTATTTCGGTTACATGATAATATGCTTCACATGTTTTTCTGTTACATGATTTCACACGTTTTCGGTAGGAACTGAGACTCCCTCTCTTTTTCTGACTATTGTAATGGGTTCTGTAGGAACAATGGATAAAATTACTGAGCGCAGTCTGGAAATGGAAAAATTACTGGATAACTTATTTGAAAAAGCACCCGTAGGAACAATGAATAAAATTACACAGTTGGAACCACAGAGCAGTCCACACCCATTCAAGCCGGTTGATGTTTCTGAGATTTTTGATGTTTCTGATGTTAAATCAACGTTTGTTTCTTCTATTGCTATATCTGCCAAAGAATTGTATGCACAGTTGAACCAAAAATCTCTGCCAAAGAAGTGTAAGGTTTTCCTATCCAGCAACCATATAAGCATCTCCTCTCTAGTAAATTCCCCAGCTGACAAGGTATAGTTTTTATTTTATTATACTTCAATTATTTTATCATTATTAAAAATAAAATTGTAAAAAGTTGGGCCTCGTTTTTCTTGTTAGCAGATCAATGTTATGGTGGAAACCGGTGTGCCAATATCCTTTGGGATCCGGGGCAAAAGTTTAATGATGTGGCTGAAGATTATCGCTGAAGGCGATGAAATTTGTCCGCTATATGTTGCTTATCAACCAGTGGAGAACTTGCTGATCCTTGCGTAAGTTAATAAAATTGTAGTTGCTCATTCTTTTTTGTGGCAATTTCTTGTTAGAGATGCTTCATCATGTATTCTAACTTTTGGTTTGTTTGTCCATGTAAACAGGGCTGGTGGGGCCAAGAATATCATCAAGACATTCCCTTATATGAACATGTCTGAACATGTCAATCTTCTATGCGGTGCCTTGGAAAATAAAACAGAACTTAGAGTCTGAACCGTTGTTCCTAATTAGAAAATAAAATAGAACTTAGAGTCTGAACTGTTGTTCCTAATTATCTTTTTATCATATGCACAATTTTATTTGTTTATTAATTGGTGACTTGTGGTTGCCAAGTGAACACTTTTTATCATATGCACAATTTTATTTATTAATTGCGGACTTGAGGTTGCCAAGTAAACATGATTTCGTATGTGTAATTTATGGGGAAAAGTTTTGCTCTCGCACTGGCAGCACCGTATCCAAAGGTGGCATTTTTTATGATGTCATCCAACCAAAGCTTTAACCCAGTTAACAACGCTGCAAGTTTGAAAAGTTTGAAACTTAGCAGTAAAATATTCTGTCGTATTTTAAACAAAGAATCTCGGGAAATATTTTAGGAGGTGGTTGATTTTTTGAAATTTAGCCAAAAGAATCAAACAAAACAGATTAACAACGCTTTAAGTTTGAAGGATGAAATCAACCTGGGTGGAACAAGTATCCAACTGCCAATTGGTGGACGAATCAAGAAAAATGCAGAAAAGCTTCCCATCAAAACCAAACCAACAGAGAAAAATCCTCAACACGAGCCCGCAATAAAGAAAGTAACAGCAAAGGGAAAACCATCTCTGGTAACCAAGAATCCGATGACAGACAAAATTTCCAAAGCAAAACCATTGACTGTGTTAATGTTCTTTTCCTGTTGTTGCTAGCTACTGTTGAAACCTACAAAGTCTAAAATCCAAGACCAATCTGCAAAGGTATAGTGCAAAACCATAAGATTCATTTTCGTACAACGTCTTCCCATTTGAAGATAGTTTTATCTACAATGTCTATAGTTGTATCAAGAAGAAGTATCTTCTTTTGATTCAGATGTAGAAGAGGTAACGCTTTCCGGTGCCACCATACCACCAAATGTTTTAGAGGTTAATAACCATGTCCTTCGAAGTGCCTCATTCTTCAACAAATGAGAGTATTCCCTGAGATTATTGTGGCAAGTAGGATCACCGATGCAACAATTCCAACGTTATGTATAAAATGGCCATACCAAGCAGCTTGCCGTCAATGTTAGAACTTTCGAAAGTATGAATTCAATAGTTTTTCCGGAAACTTGCATTATCCAGCTAGAATCGATTAGAACCGCTTGACGTTACGTACTCTAAATAATGGTGTCTGACATATGATTTTTAACTGTAAAGCAAGCAATAGTCATTATCATATGAATGCTATGTTTTAATATTTCTGGTGTTTAAGTAATTTATTACTGTTTTGATTTGCACATATATAACTGTGGTTAAACAAAGGTTAGCCGACATCATAAAAAGCTACATGCTCAGATATGGTGCCGCTAGATCAAATTGGATCTAGCAGCACGAGAGCAATTTTTTTTCCTAAATTATGTGTTCAAAGAGCTTTTTCCAAGGCACTGAAAGGAGACTTAAAGGTGAAATGCCATAGAAAACTAAAAACTTACATCTGATATGCCGAATGTTGTCCTGGTATCATTTCAGGACGGACCCCTTGGACATCAAACTTTTGTTACTACTACCTTCAAAAGAAATACTACATTCAGTACGGCACATGATACAAGAATTCTTAAAATATTTAGAACAAACTCACGAAATAAGTGTGAACAAGTAAACTTTTTTGTAAGTGCAGTTCGGTTCCTTGTTTCAGCAGATGCAGGTAACCGAACTCTATTTTAATAGAGGTTTTTGAAAGTTCGGTTATCTTTTTCCAGAAAAAGTAGTCGAACTATTTTTATAGAGTATACAGATAATAGTTCGGTTTAGTTGAGTGTACTACTTTTGTTTCCGAACTTCTAATAGAAAATCGAAAGAACAAGTTCGGCAAGATCGCAAAACTTTTTTCGATATCAGATAACCGAACTCCCTGTTCGGTTTAGTCGACTGTACTACTTTTGTTGCCGCACTTCTAATAGAAAATCGAAAGAACAAGTTCGGCAAGATCGCATTTTTTTTTAGAGATTAGATAACCGAACTATCTGTTCGGCACGGTCGATAATTTTTTTTACATTGCAGAACGTTTAAGTGTTTCTTGTTTTTGGTTGGTACTGTTTGTGCTATTTCTCGTAAGTTGCATGTGATCCAATACCAATGGATAATCAACCTTCCCCAGTTTATATTTTGTACGAAGATACATCCCATCACTACATGAATGACTTGGTATTCAAAGATCCGGTAGATGCAAAGAGTTGGGCTAGAAAACATGCACAAAAAGACATGTGCGTATTAGTTTTCAATGGGAAAGAAATCAAAACTCGCTTTGAAATGGTTTGTGAGAGAAGCGGTGATCCCCAAAAAAGCCACAAGAGGAAGGGCTATGTTTATAATGGAAAGACAAATCGGAAGAACAAAACTTTCTCAAAGAAGATTATTGCCCATTCAAGCTAGCATTTAATTACAACAAAGATTTGGATGGATGAATTATTTACAAGGTTATGGAAGGTCGTCATAACCACCCTCGTCTGGAGCATCTTGAAGGACATTTCAAGGCGGCAAAGCTAAATCCTCAAGAAATGGACAAGGTAGATAAAATGAGGACAATGGGTATTTCACCGCTTATAAATGCTCCAAATACTAAAGGAGGATAACCACTCATATTTGTCCACCATTTACAATGCAATTGAGACAATTAGAAAGAAGGAACTGAGAGATAGACAAGTGATGCAACAATTGTTTTTTTTTGGCCAAAGAGAAAGACTACGCGGTTCAAAAGAATGTGGATTCGGACGGAGAGATAACACAACTCTTCATTGCGCATCCGAAGAGTGTTCAATTGGCTCAATGCTTTCATGAAGTTCTAATAATGGATTGCACTTATAAAAACGAACAAGTACGAGATGCCATTGTTGAATATTGTTGGGCGTACTTCGACGAAGTCACCGTTTACCGTGGTGTTTTGTTTCTTAAGGGACGAGCAAGAACCTAGTTACATTTGGGCACTACAACAAGTTAAGGCAATCTTCCGAGGTGATGATATTCCCTAGGTTATAGTGACCGACAATGAAGTCGCATTGATGAATGCAATAAAGGAAGTGTTCCCATTAGCCCATAATATGCTTTGTATGTTCCATATATGGTGTAATTTGATGAGTAGGTGCAAGCCAATAATCTTTACCACCCAATAAAAAATGATATGATGAGATTAAGAAGCTACCGGAAGATGAACGAACGGATGCAAAAGAGGAAGTCGATAAACAATACGAACTAAAGTACGTTAAATGGGTTGCTTTCAACGGTGAATGAGAGTCATTGTGTTGGTCTCTTACCGAGGAAGAGTATCATCTAAATCTTGAGGAGTTTATCGACCATTGGGATACTCCTGATTACCTCGTTGTTGTATCGTATGTTTTTCAGCAATGGTTGGAGCCGCACAAAGAGAGGTTTGTTTATTCTTATACCTACCAATATATACACTTGGGAAATCAAGCGACGGATTTGGTAGAGTCGGCTCACCACTGGTTGAAGAAGAATCTTTTTGGAGGTGTTGATAATTTCATAACCGTGTGGAATGCTATGGAAAATTACTTCAAGCGCGACTTTGATAGAATTAAAGAGAAGTTCCAAAAAAGTCGTATATTCAAAATGACCGAAAAATATGCTAATCACCAATTTTTCAAGGGAATCCATTACAACGTATCTCGGCAATGTATGAAGTTGTTGATTATAGAAGTTGAATTGATTTATAAGTGGGAAACCAAGCGGGATGAGGTGTGTGTTTGTAACATGAATAATTCTATGGGACTCCCTTGTCGCCATATGATACTCAACTACGAGCATGGCGTAATCCCTTTAAGCGACATTGATCCATTTTGGAAGCATCTAAGTTTCATCCCTCCTCCAAAGGGAGAAGAAGCCGGAGAAGAGTTTGGTGATAAAGAAATGTGAAGAACCGTAATAGAGATGTATCGAGGCATGAACAAACTCCAATTTTTTTTTTTTGGGGATGACATGAGGACAATCATATATCCACAAACTTCGGAGAATGTTCATGAACCGGAATAAGGCAAACACAAAGGTAGGCCAAGCTCCAAAGAAACTAAAAAACAATTAAGAGAATATGCAAAGGTGTTAGCTAAGAAGAAAAGTTACTAAAACGCAAATACTAGAGATCCTTCGGCCTATGAGTACACCGCAGCAAAGTATTTGGAACAATCTAAGAAGCGGGGTAGGAGTATTGAGGAGAAATGCGAAACAAGTGAGCGAGATTTGAAGAAAAAGGGTTCGATGTGTCCATCGCCACCAAGCCAACCATCTTCCCGAGACGTGAAGCTTAAGGATCCATTGTGCCCTATCCAACCAAGTGATGATAACCCAACATTTATTAATAAATACTATTTGAATGGGCTACCTCTATACATTAGAGATTATGTTATATCCACCGACGACGTCTCTCCGGATGGTAATTTTGGTTTTCATGTCGTAGTACAACAACTAGGGCCTTTCACTGAAGGTGTCAAGCGATATAATGGGTATGCAATCACTCATGTAAGGCAAAGGTTGTTGATATGAATTTTAATTGTAGTAAAAATAGTGGTAATAGGATTCGATGCTTGAACTTGTGAAGGATTCTTTTAGACTCAAATTAACTAAAATAAAATTGTATCAAATTATAAAAAAAACACCGAGACTTTGGATTCCACCATTGACCAATTATTTGATAAATTCTAATCAATATTCATGCAATATTTTTCTTTAAAGTGATTCGATTGTTTTGCACCTATTTCATGAACTCCTCTAGGGTTGGGTTGTGTTTGACTAGGAAACCTACCTTTTTCTCTCAAAGACTCATGTATCAGACCTACCTGGGTTTTCAGCTCGGAAATGGCCTGACTATTTTCTTGTCCTATCTTGTTACTAGCTTGTAGACTTAGTTCTACTGATTGCTGAAATTTTGCAGTTTGCTGAGTTAACAAAACGAGAGACTCCTCTAAGCTTAGGACTTTCTTATCTGACTGATTCTGAAATTGAGCTTGTCCCGAAGGATTCTTAGCATAACTAAAACCTGGTGGAGCATTAGAGTTACTAAACTGACTTTGATTTTGGCCCTTAGACCAAGCAAAGTTCGGATGGTTTCTCCACCCAGGGTTATAGGTTTCTGAATATGGGTCAAATTTCTGACGATTCTCGAGTCTAGTGTTATTATAAAGAGCATTGGCTTGCTCTTCATTATTATGGCCTTCCCAAAAAGGCTCCGATCTACCACTAGTGTGACCCATTTCTAGAGCTTCTAACCTCTTAGCTATCGCTGCAATCTTGACATCTGATTCAGAGCCTCCTTCTATCCTATTAACGTTTCCTCTGCTTAGAAGAATCGTTTTCCGGGGTTCCCTACTATTTTCCCATTGTTGGGTCTTTTCGGCGGCTTCATTCAAAAATGCCATTGCCTCATCAACAGTTTGGTTCTCAAACCCACCTGTACACAAAGCTTCAACCGTGGATATTGTGGGATAATCTAAACCCTCATAGAGGATCTGAACTAGCCTAACCTTTTCTAAACCATGGTGAGGACATTGTGTTAACAAATCATTGAACCTTTCCAAATACCTATACAAAGATTCTCCCTCTTGTTGTGAGAATGTGCAGATTTGCGTCCTAATAGACGATGTTTTATGCCTAGGGAAAAACTTATTGAAAAAGGCAGATGTAAGTTGTTCATATGTTTCGATTGACTCAGAAGTCAAACTATACAGCCACGATTTGGCTTTATCTTTCAGGGAAAAGGGAAATAACCTAAGTTTCAAAGCATCATCATCTAAGCCTCTAATTCTTAGGGTACTGCAAATTTCTTCAAAATCCCTAACATGGAAATAAGGGTTTTCATTTTCTTTCCCTAAAAAGATTGGGAGCATCTGTATGGTCCCAGGTTTAAGCTCATAATTGGCTTCTGTGTCAGCTAACTTAATACACGAGGGACGAGTGGTCCTAGTCGGATTTAATAAAGCTTTCAAAGTAGCCATTTCTGGAACTATCGGAGTATTAGGAATTCTCTCTTCAGGAGAATGTTCAACACAGGACTCTCCAAAATTTGGACCTTCTAGATTAAGGTAATCGAGACGCTTAGAGCTGCTAGGTTTTTCTTTTACAAATCTACCTAGGGCGTCTCTTTTACGTTCAGGCATACACAATATTTTCCTAAAATTGGAAGGACAAGCAATCACAAATCAATGACGACTCAACCAAATCAACCCTATTGATTTCTAGCGAACAAAAAGCATGATGGCTCCACTTAGATTGTTTCTAGACCAGCTTCTACTCTTCCAAGAGGCAATTGGGTACAATTTTAGCAAACCTCGTAGGACTATCCGAATAAAGTAAGTCGAAGAGAAGTAGGAGAAGCTCAGAGGAGCTTTGATACCCCCACCTCTTTGGCAACGCTTCCTTGGGTTACAAGGCGGCTCTAATCGACTTACAGTAATCTTCCTGAACTTTGAGTTAGGCTAACAAAATACCCAATACGATCCTTTTGAACGACTTTCCTACAAGCTCGTTACCCTATCGGTCTCGTTCTAGTCAATATTTTAAGCTTAGGTTCGCGTTCGGTATCGTTTTCCTAAGGCGGGCAAGAAGAGAACGGTGATGAAATCCGAACCCTTATCTTGTATGGCCAGGCCTTGCCCTTTACTAGAAAATTAAATGTCCGTATTCAGGTCCTCAGCAGATATGCACCTTAAGGAATACAGTAACTCGCTGACAGGAGATTCGCGAGTGTTCAGAACCTTACCTCCCGTTCCAGACGGGCGAAGAATCGGTTGTAGTCGACTCGGGCCACTGACTCCTGTGTCAGTGTACGAACCCAAGGTGCAGAGACAATATCGTAATTGTCCTCCTTCTCTGCAAACAGTTTACTATTTAAAGATACCCTTCCGTAGGGTATATAAAAAAATAAAAATAATGTCCAATGTCCCCAAAAAGTCCAAAAAAAGAAAGGAAAAATTACAAAATAATAAAGAAACCCTAATACAATTTTTTTTTTTTTTTTTTTAGAAAATAAAATAAACAAAACCCTAAAATAAAGTTGTCTTCTTTTCCGTTCTTTTCGCTTTAATCTTTTGCTCCAAGTCTTTACGAAATCACCAAACTCCTTGGCTCAATTTTTTTTCTTTACGTTCCAAAACCTGTAGACAAAAGACAAATACCCAAAAACGTAAAATAGGACAAAAATAAATAAAAATAAAAATAAATCTAAAACCCTAAAAACAAATCCGCGTCGGCGGCGCCAAAAACTGATATGAATTTTAATTGTAGTAAAAATAGTGGTAATAGGATTCGATGCTCGAACTTGTGAAGGATTCTTTTAGACTCAAATTAACTAAAATAAAATTGTATCAAATTATAAAAAAAACACCGAGACTTTGGATTCCACCATTGACCAATTATTTGATAAATTCTAATCAATATTCATGCAATATTTTTCTTTAAAGTGATTCTAATATTTGCCTCTAATTTGGTTCTTGAAGTAATAATTGTAAGCACGAAGTATGAAACATCAAAAGTATTAAAACCAAGCATATCCCATCAAAACACTTCACAACTACTCAATAAAAACCAATTTTTCTTTTAAGTTCTATGCAAAAAATCATGTAAAATAATTGCAATAAATAATAAAAATAGAATTATACCACTTTTCATGGAACAATGGCTTCCTCCGTCGCCTCGGCTAAGGGGTTTAGCTCCTCATATTAATCTCTTGCTCAAAATACATCTTTGGTGTTCAAAAGTTGATTAAAAGAGTGAAAAGTTCTGAACAGCGGGTTCTGTAACGAATATAATTGTTACGAAACCTATTTCTACAGCGGAACTGTTGCGAAGCGAAGATAACTGTTGCAAAAATTGTTACAAAAGGTTTAAAGTTTGAAAGTTACGGTCACAGAATCTGCGACTTTCTTTTTCTGCTGTTTATGTTCTTCGTCTTCTCCGGCTCAGTTGTGCACCAGCAGAACGTGATTTTTTTTCAATGGTTTTTTTAGCTTCTCTAAGGCTCTAAACTTCCCCTAACTTCTTACTATCCTTCCTAGGACCCTAACCAACCCTTTTATACATAGTAGAGCAAAGAAAATTCGAGAATAAACTTGGTT
The DNA here is from genome assembly GCA_023531105.1 of Papaver atlanticum. Classification (NCBI taxonomy): domain Eukaryota; kingdom Viridiplantae; phylum Streptophyta; class Magnoliopsida; order Ranunculales; family Papaveraceae; genus Papaver; species Papaver atlanticum. Next base: position 1,499,605 of record JAJJMB010007130.1, read on the forward strand.
TTTTCCTCCACAGCAAGTTTCGATATTTCCTTTTTTTTTTCTGTTTCACGTGCATTCTATCAATAAAAGCTCTCCAAACTCCTCCCTTAATAGAAACAAGTCTTTAAGAAGAGTTTCCTTCCACTTCTACACGTAAGTTTCCAAGAATAAACCAAGAAACTTGCCCAAAATAAACCATGATATTTTTGGAAAGTTTTCGCTTCCAATTCGAGTTCTAGCCACTTTGGATCCATTCCAACACCCTTACCTTGCCTGTTAGGTCCATAGGAACAAACCCAATCAAATTCAGGCCTTTAATCTCCCTAAAAATCGATCAAAAATCCATCCAAAAAAATCGCCTGTGTAAGGAAGAAATTCCCGCCATTTTTGAATATTTGAAAACGTGAAGAAATTTTTCCTCCCCCTATCCAGTCTCGGTCTGTGCTTAGCAGCTGCCTGAAAATGGGTTACCCCTTATCCAAAGTGAGAGTCCGAATAGCAAATGTCCTCCCAGGAGCCTTTAACAACTTTTCGAGCCAATTTTCCCGCAAGAGCCCATTTTTCCAAAAACACCTACAAGGGGGTAAAATACCAAAATTAGTACAGAAATGGGTACTAACACTATACATAAAAGAGATGAAAACAGACACATAAATGCGTCTATCAGTTGTTGGGTAAACTAAAATAGAATCCGACCTTTTACAAGACAATGTTGTGCGATGGGGAGGGTAGTCTTAACGAGCAATTCATTGTATATCAACATTGTCTTTCACGGGGGAAATCCGATCACAACGGATTATTGGATGAACATTCCTATATGTGCGCACTTAATCGCCGACGCATTCAATTTTGTGGTTCATTATTTCTCAAAAGATGCTAGTTTCACATTCACTCCAAAAATAACAAAATGTGTCGAGCAACTTAAACGAAGGAGATTGGTGATTGCATTGATTAACAACAACCACTTTATAGGCCTCCAGTTAGAACCCCATTGTCCATTGCCTCAGATATCCGGAACCTCTTATTGGCCTGGATTTAACCCCGACATAATGGTGGGTTGGTGTACTATGTATGAGCATAACATGGAGATGTGGAAAACTTTGAAGAAGTCGGAAGAAATTGTACATGATGGTCAAATTGTTCTCGAGGATGATTAAATGACTCATGTAATTGTACTAAGTATGCTTATGAATCAAATACTATGTTTTTTGAAGCGTGGTATTATTTATTGGGTTAATTTAAGATATTTTTGAGTTTACGGATATAAGTTCGGTTACAAAGTAAGATTACAAAGATTGTCGAACAGTGCCAAATCTGCGACATAACCGAACTCCTTATTCGGCAACCTGGTCATTTTTCACAGATTGCCGAACTTAAGTTTTTATATGATTAAGCAAAGTTCTGGTTGTACAGTACAGTTCAGCTACCTGGAAAAAGGTATCAGGTAACTGAACTTCTGGTTCAGTTACCTGTTTAAATTTGACAGTTTGCCGAACATTTGGTTGAAAGCCCTAACGTCATTTATTGCAAATTTTGACATTGACCC